>CAJDSM010033933.1:0-18677 GCA_903981925.1 Ostrea lurida
GGAAAGGACGGAAAAATCACGATATCTGTTTTAACAATGATTTGAGACAGTCACTATTGGTTATGACACGTGCCTGAACACCTAAAACAGCGCGACAAGACGTCTCCTGGGGCTTGGCTTCGGATAAAGTCCCTCCGAGGAAGACACGATTTGGTGGGCAGTGTGATTCCCATCGAATCTAGCATTCAAAGCAGAGCAGTAACAGATTCCCCACGATTCTCGGAAGCACTGGACCGCGGCAACGCGTGCTGTAGCAATCTGTCCCAAGCACGTCTACGAATTGGGAAAGGCCCGAAATCGGCACCAGTCTCCAATGTTCGCTCTAGAATAGTTCGCCAGTGTCCAGATATTGGTCCGTTATCAAATTACAAAAATCTAGCCTTATGTGGCGCGACATTACAGTTCCATCGACAATAAACAATGTATACGCCGATGCCACCGGCAATACACTATCTAGACGGCTGGGGTCTAAGAAACCTCATCTCGTTACGGCATGCTCCATCGTAAGGTTGCCTGCCGATAACGTTGCAGTCAGTTTTTCCGGTTATACGATACCACCTCCCACAAACTCGTCAACTGCTGTAACCACCTCCAAAAACGATCGTCACTCAGACAACAACACACAGTCCAGCATTATACGCGTCACCTCCAGGCACTGGCGCCAATACCGTCTTCAATTCATGGAAAACCAAGCACAAATTGCGACGACTCATCATAAACAAGAACAAGGGGTCTCAACGACGACGAAGTGCTCAGTTTAACGTGATTTGCGTGTCCATGTGTAGTCTTGCCGTTCTGTGTCAATGCGGTCAATTTTGGGGCAGACCAGCTGGCCGGAAAAAGTTCTAATTCTAAATGTTGGCCACCGTGTAGCCTGTTACTGAACAGTTTGTGCCGCACGAACGCACCCGGTGTATTGCCTTTTTCAAAGTGTCCTAATTTGAGCTGACAGCGACTCTGGGACACACTTTGACGCTAGTACATATATGGCTCAAGTAACGGTCTGGACCGAGCGGTACCTGAACCCACGTGACCGACCGGCAACGTAGCGTCCTCTTCGGCAACAACACCGTCTGAACTGGCAAGGATTCCATTAATCGCAGAAATGACACTTTGGGACACATTAAAGTGTGGCGGAGAGAACATTTCTCTGAACTAACCAGCAGAGTGGACCTACCGTACGGCCTGAGCTCGCTTCCACGCGCCGGTTTAACATGACCGGTCTCATGGCTTGAAATGTTCAAAGTCACTCTAACAAATATCTGAAAATGTCTCACACAACTTAAAATGACAAATTTTTTCTTGACTAACTTCACGTATGGCCCTGAAACACATTTGTTTTTGTACCCTGTGGTCGCGAAATTCACTCCCAAGCATTTTCAATTTAAGCAGCGCGATTTCACAATACTTATCAGGATAAACACATCAATCAATAACATACTGACAAGGAAGTATCAATGTATTTATTTCCAAAAATGATACTACCATTGGTTTTCTAGTATTTCGATATTCGAAAATCATGATACTTAACTTTTTTGTCCAGTATATTTGTGCGAACAATCGATGTGGAGTTTTAAAAAGTATTTTTTTAGAAAGACTAGACATAAATATTTCCGTTTTCCCATTCACTTTGAAGAAGCAACTGCCTACAATTTTAAATAATTTATTCTTTGATTTATCGTGAGTAAATATAGGATATTTGAGATTTTTGTCATAGATAAACATGATATAGTGTAAAAAGTTGAGCAGTTATGCGTTTTGACATTGTCAATATGAGAGAGTTTCAGGGATTTCAAATTTAGTAGAAGTTCTTTGGAGTTTTTTAGAGCCTGTATTTGATTTTCAAAACTTCTGGCATATGTTATTGTACAACACGTTTTAAGTTGCTCCTCCACAACTGTCAATATTTTCGTGAGGAGAAAAGACAGTGGTTTGTAATGGTATTTGTGAAGATTTGGAATTCAGTATTATAATAAATAAGAAAAATATTTAAAAATTCATATTCATCCGTCCCATTCCCTGGGGTATCAAATGTGTTTAAAACTGAAGCATGATTTTGAAGAATTTCATTTTGTGAGCGATCAGTTGGAGTGTAAGTGCAAATACCAAACGTAGATGTCATATCACATTCATTTACACTAAATCTCACAGACAACGACAGTGTTGTTACAAGCTTTGTCAGCTAGCTGGAAGCAAAACAAATTCCTCTTGAAAACTAAGTTTTTAATCCCCTCTAGTGTATGATATACTGAAGATAGATGGGACGTATGTTTGTTGGAATTTTGAAAAAGTTTGGATGCAATATTGAAAGTATATTTGTATAAAATATAGGGTGTACACTTGCAATGGAAACATGCTGGAATACACGACTGAACTCTTTTGTGACGAAGAACATTGCTTTTGTTTACTGCATATATTCCAATGTTAGTTAATTTCAGTTTAAGAAACCGATGACAACATTTGAAAAGGTTACTATCCGTAGTCCACGGTAGGTTAAAAAGCTTATGATGGTCAGCACCATAGCCATAGAAAAAAGAGTCTGTATTATGGTGTTGAAGAAAAATATTATGGAATAGATGTGGTATCTTCTAATAATGTGTTCGAAACCATGAAATAGATGTAAGTTTGCAAATGTGAAGTGGATCTAAATGTTGATCGACGTGAAGTAAAAGTGAATGCAAATTGACACCGTGTATATTTTGTCTTTTATATGAACGCTGTCCAGGACTGCGTTTACGTTTTTGTGTATTTGGAAAACGTCCCATCACATTCAGGTTTTATCCTAGCTATATAGTGGACAAGTCAACTTCCCTATAATCTGTACCGTGCTGTTGCATCTATTACAATGTTCAATTTTGGTATATGCCTTTTTATTTCTGTACAAAAGTTCATCATCTGACGACTGAACAAATGACGAATTCCTTATACATGTATTAAGAAGGATAATCCGAGGAACACCAACCATTCTGTTGTAGTGTGTGTTCCTTAAAGGCTTTCACAGAGTGACATAATGAAATATACACAGGATGAAATCGCACCTTTCAGTGACCTTTCAGTGGAACTGAAAGGTCACTGAAGGTGACTGAAATGGCACTGAAAGATATGGGTACTTACGTCCACTTTCAGTGACTGGACCATTACGGAATGGTACGCAAAGTGACTGAAGGTACTTCAATTTCAGTGCCATTGCTCCTTTCAGTGACTTTCAGTCCACTGAAGGTCACTGAAAGGTGCGATTTCACCTGTGTATATTTCATTATGTCACTCTGGGAAAAGCCTTTAAGGAACACACACTACAACAGAATGGTTGGTGTTCCTCGGATTATCCTTCTTAATACAGTATAAGGAATTCCGTCATTTGTTTCAGTTCGTCAGATGATAATTTTGTACAGAAATAAAAAGGCATATACCAAAATTGAACTGTAATAGATGCCAACAGCACGGTACAGATTATAGGGAAGTTGACTTGTCCACTAATAAGTAGGATAAAACCTGAATGTGATGGGACGTTTCCAAAATACACAAAAAGTAAACGCAGTCCTGGACAGCGTTCATATAAAAGACAAATATACACGGTGTCAATTTGCATTCACTTTACTTCACGTCGGATCAACATTTAGATCCACTTCACATTTGCAAAATACATCTATTTCATGGTTCGAACACATTATGAAGAAGTACACATCTATCCATAATATTTTTCTTCAACACCATAATACAGACTCTTTTTCTATGGCTATGGTGCTGACCATCATAAGCTTTAACCTACCGTGGACTACGGATAGTAACCTTTTCAAATGTTGTCATCGGTTTCTTAACTGAAATTAACTACATTGGGAATATATGCAGTAAACAAAGCAATGTTCTTCTCGTCACAAAAGAGTTCAGCTCGTGTATTCCAGCATGTTTCCATTGCAAGTGTACACCCTATTTTATACAATATACTTTTCAATATTGCATCCAAACTTTTTCAAAATTCCAACAAACATACGTCCATCTAATCTTCAGTAATATCATACACTAGAGGGATTAAAAACTTAGTTTTCAAGAGCAATTTGTTTTGCTTCCAAGCTAGCTGACAAATAGCTTGTAACAACACTGTCGTTGTCTGTGAGATTTAGTGTATAAATGTGATATGACATCTACGTTTGGTATTGCACTTACACTTCCAACTGATCGCTCACAAAATGAAATTCTTCAAATAATAGCTTCAGTTTTAAACACATTGATACCCAGGGAATGGGACGGATGAATATGAATTTTTAAATATTTTGTTCTTATTTATTAAATACTGAATTCCAAATCTTCACAAATAGATACAAAACCACTGGTCTTTTCTCCTCACGAAAATTATTGACAGTTGTGGAGGAGCAATTAAAACGTGTTGTACAATAACATATGCCAGAAGTTTGAAAATCAAATACAAGGTCTAAAACAACTCTAAAGAATCTTCTACTAAAATTTGAAATCCGAAACTCTTCATATTGACAATGTCAAAACGCATAACGCTCAACTTCTTTACACTATATCATGTTATCTATGACAAAAATCTCAAATATCTATATTTACTCACGATAAATCAAAGAATAATTATTTAAATGTAGGCATGTTGCTTCTTCAAAGTGAATGGAAAAACGAAATAATTTTATGTCTTAGTCTTGCTAAAAAAAAACTTTTTAAAACTCCACACGATTGTTCGCACAAATATACTGGACAAAAAAAGTTAAGTATCATGATTTTCGAATACTTAGAAAACAAATTGGTATATATTTTTGGAAATAATACATTGATACTTCCTGTCAGTATGTTATTGATTGATTGTGTTTACCTGTAAGATTGTGAAATGCGTAGCTTAAATGAATGCTTGGGTGAATTCGACACAGGGTCAAAAACAAAGTGTTCAGGGATACGGGTAGTCAAGAAAATTTGTCATTTTAAGTTGTGTGGGACATTTTCGATATTTGTTGGTGACTTTTGAAACATTTCAAGCCATGAGACGTCATTTAACGGGCGTGGAAGCAGCTCAGGCCGTAGGTAGGTCACTCTGCTGTTGTTCAGAGAAATGTTGCCGCACACTTTAATGTGTCCCAAAGTGTCATTTCTCGATTATGGAATCGCTTCCATCAGACTGGTGTTGTTGCCGAGAGACCGACGTGCCGGTGTCCGAGGTCAGGTACCGCTCGTCCAGACCGTTACTTGGCCATATGTCTAAGCGTCAAAGTTCCAGAGTGCTGTCAAGCTCAATAGAGACTTTGAAAAAGCATACAACGGGTGCGCGTAGCGGCACAAACTGTTCGTAACAGGCTACACGGTGCCAACATTAGACATTAGACTTTTCCGGCCAGCGGTCTGCCCCAAATGACGCATGACACAGAACAGCAAGACTACAATGGACACGAAATCACGTAAACTGCAATTGCGTCGTTGGACCCCTGTCTTTACTGATGAGTCGCGCTTTGTGTTGGACTTTCATATGTGGACGATTGGCGCGAGTGCTAGGGCTGTAGCGATAATGGCTGACTGTTGTTGTTGCTGAGTACGATCGCTTTTGGAGGTGGTTCAGTGACGAGTTTGGGGGTGGTATCAGTATAACACGGCAAAAACTGACTTGCACGTTATCGCAGGCAACCTTACGGGCATCGCATACCGAGATGATTCTAGACCCCACCGTCAGATTGTATGCCGGTGCATCGGCGATACTTTTATTTCGATGGATGATAATGCTCGTCCTCACAAGGCTAGAGTTGTAACGGACTATCTGGAAACTGAGACTATTGAGCGAATGGACTGCCGAGGCCTCTTTCCCAATCTAGAACGTGCTTGGGACAAGTAACAGCAGGCAGTTTCAGCCCGGTCCAGTGCTTCCGAGAATATCGTGGGGAACTTACTGCTGCTTTGATCGGGAATGGAATCAACTGCCACAAATCTGCTTCCGGAGACTTATCCGAAGCATGCAGGACGTCTTGTCGCGCTGTTATGTCAGGCACGTTGTCATACCAATATTGACTTCATCAAATCATTGTTAAACGATATCGTGATTTTCCGTCCTTTACCATGGCTAATTTTCATTCGCTTTGTGGGTATATGTTACAAAGATTCTTTCTGTATGTTAACGTTAATGAATTTGGATTAAAAACGATATAATATTGTTCTATTTTTTTCTTAAATGCTATATTATTCAATATATTTACCCACTTACAACAAATTTGTCAATTCCCGGGTTATTGATAATGATTCAATAACAAATATATAGATTGACAATTACACATTATTTGATAGCATATAATAGGACTATTATGCATTAAGTATGTTTTGTGTCAATTGTTGATTATTGAAAGATAATAGTAGCTGTGATGAAATATGTGTTATTGTTAATAATCAAATTACTTTTAAATCAATGATCCTTAACTTTTTCTTTTAATAGTCTGTTGGAATTCCAATGGCACTAATTGGCTCCTCTATTAGCTGACCTATTTTTATATTATTGAGGCAGATTCATTCAAAAGCTGTCTACATGAAAGAAGAAAATTCTACGGTGGGCCCTTATCAACTACATTTCGATATATTGACGATGTTTACTATCAATAATAATGATTTCATTCATATGTCGATTCAATATATTCCAACGAACTAGAATAAAGGACACACAAGTCTTCCATCTGCTTCGACTTGAGATATATTTGATACATTGACATTAAACGTGCAAACTAACTACTCAACTTTATCGACAAACGGGACGGATTTCAGCTTCTCCATCGTCAACTTCCGCATTTTTGAAATAGTTCCATCATCACCTGCAATGTGTGTGTATGTCTCTCAACTAATTCGATACCACAAGAGCTTGATCTGTTGTAATAATCAGTTTTTAAATCGAGGCAAGCTACTTACATGACAAGTGTGTGTGCAAGGGGTTTCAACAGTCAGGTTATAATGCAGCAATTTCGCTACATTCTATGTCGCTTTAAGACAGATTTAGGTTTCTAACCAATATGACCCTATCATTGAGTCAAATTGCTGTCTGATGGTGTTCAATAGCCATTGTTAAGCCGTTTCATCACACACTGATTTGACCTACGACTGGTTCCGTTCACCTAACAAGCTTATTGGGCTCACTGGCGGGTGTGACCGGTCAAGCAGGTGGTGCCTTACTCTCCTTGGCACCTGATCCCACCGGTGGTGTGTTCAAGGGGTGCGTGATTGCCCAACTCTTGTTTTCTGTATTATATTTAGGACTTACGAGATTTACATGTTCTTATCTTTTGCCTTCATAGTTGATATTTATAGCAATGCTGGAGTTGCTTATTGACATAATTGTTGTATTTGTAGCTCTTTCAATAGTATGATTAAATTCGCAAGGGCACAAATTGTTTTTCTTGTTTTTGTTTCTAGATGATCTGTTATTATGGTTTAAACAGTAATTTATCATGAAAAACATAATAGGATTAGGTAGCAGCGCAAGCCTAAGTGAGCCTTCTCCTTTAATAATATATGTTAATTCATTTTTGCATTGTCTGAAAATTTAAATGTTTTGAAAGCTGAAACATGATTTAGATCTCTTGTACCTCCGTAAGTGATTTCAGAAGGCAACGGAGATGACATAAAACATTTTTTGGCACTCACGTTAGGCAAGTGTGTTCAAGAATAGTGTGGAATTAGTTGTAAGAGATAAGCTCATGACTCCCTATGTTGGTCTGCCACTTACACAGAAGCAACGCCAATGTTGGCTGCAATGACTGCTAGCACTTGCACCTCATTGAATTTTTATTCATCCATTGGAAACTTTTGTTGTTACCTGACGAGTCTTACGCTTCGTTTACGCTTTACAGGTCAGATGGACGATAACATTTCTATCAACGTCGTGGCAAGCGATATTTTGATGCTTGCGGACGAAAGGCGATCGATTTGATATGGACAACGATGTTTCAAAACATGAAAAGACCTTTTTGTGGTTATCTATGGCAATCCAGAAACAAATCCGGATCAGATTTTCAGGCCCCAAATCCTTTCTCTTAGCGATCAACGTAACCTTACAACGCGAGGTCTCATGTTGGCAGGGTTTCTGGTCCACAACAACGTCCCCGTTCTTGGTTGGCCACTATATTGTCTATATTCATCCCGAATCAATTATCGGTGGGACAAAGTGAATGGAAAGGTTCGGAAGCGTGTCAACGTCCTATATCTTGACACTCATTCAGGAATGAATTACTATTGCTAAGGAATTTAAACATATTGAAAGGGTCTGTGAAAGAGTAGCGACGGAATTCAGTGGTGGACAAAAATGGTGTAAGGACATGGCGTAAGGTGCCATTTTAACACCGTCTGTGATAAAATTAAATGGAACTAAATATCAATTTATTCTGTAACATTATAATAATTTCAAACTATATAGCTTTTCTTTTTCCCTCTACTACATTTAAAAGAATGTTATTATTAGAATGAGATTAGTGTTTTTAAAAGTACCGCAGACCGTGGAAAATTTAAATATTTCTTCGGGTATGTTAATAATCATTTTGACATAAATTATATATGGGACTGTTGGGCTTCAATAGAAACTTGAGAGGATATACCTTATCAATATTTTGCTGTTCTTGTCAGGGGTTCTTTATTGTTATGTTGGACAACGCATCATTATAAGAAATCCGAAAAAATCTACAGAGACGATTTTAGCATTTACAGTTTAATGACATCATGGACAAAGCGATTGGTGATTGAAACGTGAAACAGAAAAGTAAGTTTTTTTATATTCTATATCATTTGTTTGTACTATGAACAGACAATAATAATGGCATGTATTGATGTGCATGTTAAAGTTTTATTTAAATTTGAAGACAGGAAAAATAAACACCACATTGACATTGATTTATGAAAGTAGGTCACCACTCAAATTTTACAAAGACCCGTGCGTTTATTGCCTTTACAAAAATAAGATAGCATCGACTTACGTTTATAAAAACATAAAGTCTGGTGCTCAAAAAATCCCGGCGTTGCGTTATACATAAGACATTAACAATGTTATTCAGAAGGTACCTCTATTTTACTCGTAATGTCAGGCGGAATTTAATCACAATGAGATTTTAGAACACAATGTTTTGCAAAAGCCGGAAAACCCCACGTATAATTTTAGCATTCACAGTTTGATGACGTGTAGACATAGATCAGTGTAAATAGGTCTAGCTGTTGTTGGTTCTTGATTCACAACTGGGATGAAGCAGAAAAGTAAGATTATTGTATGTTGCATTTCGATTGCTTAGAACATGGAAGATAGTTAAACTTTGATATTTAGCTGTGCTTATTGGATATTCCTTTTCATTTGACGACAGAAAAATATCATTGCACATTGAAATTGATGTTAATCATGTAAATCATGCTTATGATCTTGCCTAAAGTGTTATCAAAAGTGGCTTCCTGATTTTAGTTATCCGTTTATTACATTGAGGAAAATAAAATTTATGATATATGTACCGAAAGTATTAGGATAACAATCAGTGACGAAGTGTGTGATACCTTATTAGGGTATTAACACTGGACACACGTCACCCGTAATAGTCTAGTGCTTAAACAATCCCAGTACCATCTTAAAGACATTATTACTGCTACTCATCTGGGACCTCTATTTTATTTGTAATATCAGACGGGATCTTAACATACATGAACCAGTAGTGCAAATTTGTTTGTTTATGTCGTCTCCATATTATCAAGGAAGTGAAATCCTGGTCATGTAAACAGATCGCAAGGTGTAACTAAAATTTGAGTTTTTAAAATAGGCTGAGAAAGTATCATTTGTATGATGGCTCCATACGATATCGTTAGGTGGGGCTTATTTTAATAGTAAGTTTATTAATAGCAGACAAATTTCCAACAAAGTCAGGGTTGTTTTTTTACACAAACCGGTTCGAAGCTTAATAACGAAGTACACAACACGTAGCAATGAATGACGTGCAATGATGCATAATACCAGATGTGGGCATTTAAATGATTTTAAGTCGTAGTTCCATACGATTCATTGCTTAAATGGAATAATGTCACGTGAAATATTCAACGATTTAAATACTTTAAATGTATTTGAGCGCGTGATCAGGTTGATATTCTGAAGGGAAAAAATCAATATCACGATCCAAGTTTTGCGGGGAACAGGATTAATACGTGGGTGAAAATCATGAATTTTACAGACACCGAAACAAAAACAACCCATCGCAATAAGAAACAATAGTCTTTTATTCATTAATTTCTTACATCAGTTGGACCACGGTGTACCTCTGGTACGTCCTGGTGTCCGTGCTTCTACTGTTCCTAATTTTCTATACGTCTTGTTTGATAAACCGAATTATTCATCTAATCATTAGAGAAACTAAAAACGACGATCTCATCAATTTTGCATTCAGTAACCAATGTTTAGATAAATCTAATGTAAAACAACTGTTTGTTCTTTGTATGGAAAAACTATTCTTTTATTATTTTACAGATTAAATCATGGCAGACAGATCTATATTTTCCAAAGAAGAGCGTAATTTTTGGATTCTAGATGTTTTGATTAAACATGTTGCTACTCCAGCAGTGCGAAAACGGTTCAACAGAGTTAATTTCCCAAAAATACAAAACAGAATGCCGGATAACTGCAAAATCTCTGCAGCAAAAAAGTTATCATCCCGACACACACAACAAATCTTACTCTTCGTGTACCAGGCGTGACACTACCGACAATGCCGCAACTTTAACTCGAAGAAAGGTTTGTAAACTACACTGTCGTACCAGCATTTATCAGCAACAGGCATCTGTCTGTAAACACGTTATCGGATGCCTTTTGTCCGTACCAAATTGTCAATTATATACGCATCACAAATATTCAAGCAGCGATCATATTTCTTAACTTCAGACAGTTATGTTTATTTAAAGGGAGGGGGGGTATACACATTTAGAGCTAAAAAAAATATTTACCACTTTTAATGTATGCAGTGCTTCCTTATGATATTTCTAATGATCAGCAAAAATTTGAATATCCGTTGTTCAGTTACAGGTGAGATACAACACCCACAATTCTTTTTTTAAGTTAACAAGGCGCGTGCCATGTTTTTATTTATATATGTTCAATATTCAGATGAACGGTATATTTAAAACCAAATTTTCAAATTTCAAGTTCATTCTGGACACAATCAAACAGTATCTCGTGCTTTCCACATCGAATTCTGTTTTAAACATGATATTTTCTATGAAGCAAATACTATGTAAAAACAAAAGACATGGCAAGAACTTTGTTTACATTACGAAGAATTGTGAGTTATGTATCTCCCTTGTAGTATCTCTCTTGTAACTGAACAACAGATATTTAATTTTGTGCTGACCATTACAAATACCTTAGTTAAGAATTGTAAATATTAAGAATGGGAAAATGGAATTTGAAATTGTTTAGCTCAAAATGTGTCCATGTCCTTTGAAGAATTCATTGCAATATTGTGCTATATATAAAATATAGCAAATACAGTGTGTGTCTTGTATGATCCTCTTAGATTTACATCAAATATCCAATGTCCCTCTATGCTATGACTACATATCTGCTAGGTGCATTCATACCGCTATGAACCACAATTGAAATTCTATGAATGCAGTTACTTTGAGCATTTGTATGCCCCTCTCTTGCAAGCTTCACAGTCAAGAATAAAATAAAAATGAAATTTTGATATGTGAAATGTTGTAAAGATTCCATGTTAAAAGAGTTAGATCAAATGCTATTTTCGTTTTGTAGTTTGTGTCACACCCGACCCCGTTAAAATTTTTAAATTCAATCACAATCAAAAATATACTTTGTTTTTAAAATGATCTGTTTATACCAAAATAAAAATAAATATGAAAAGCAAGCTAAATATTGACATCCTACATTCCACAAGAATGATAACTCTTTTTGTTTTACGAAATAAATACGTATGCATACTTAAGGTCCCACGAAAGGTAAACTGCTTGGCCTGACGTAGCTTTGAATACAAAAAGGAGAAGTTAACATTGTGTCAAACGTAATCGTAATCCAAAAAAAAAACATACAAAATCGAGTGTAGGGCAGCACGAACCTCCGACAAAAGCGAAGGTAGGATCAGGTGCCATGGAGGAGTAAGCATCCTCTGCTGACCGGTCACACCCGCCGTGAGCCCTTAGTCGAAATAATAAACAAAACCCATAAAATAACATTAGAAACGGGTTTATATATGTGATAATAATTCATCTAAGTTGGTGGTACCCTCACTCACAATACACAGCAAAAATATCTCCAGGGTAGAATCAGCTGTAATGAAGCTCCCGACGACAAACAATCGAATGCAGATGGCTCAAAATGTTGCCCATTGAAAATGCTGACATTTTTAATTGCCAAAACAAAAAAAGCCGCATTCCATTTTAATCAGTATGACAAATTATTTCTTGGTAATCAAGACACAGAAATTTGGTTCACATTGACACCTCTTTCAAAGAGAACATTTCAGAATTTCTTGCTGGAAATTTGTAAAACGCCAAATACTATCCGCGCCACCACTGAACAACATTTGAACAATGCTGGTTGGGAAGCCCGATACATCATGATTATTCTAAGGTACAGAAATGAATCCTCCCTGGGACCCTACAACAGATCAGTATCTAAGATAAGTTAAGAGGTTGTGTTCCACAAAATCTTCTGAATCCTTGCCACATGTTTCAGAGCCCGTCGAAGAATGTGCGTTGATTTCCACTGAAAATGCAACTTCTGTTGTTGATGCAAAGTTACGTATTCCTTAGTCTATCCCTTCCATGTACCAAGTTTCCATACAGCCCATGCATTACACCCAAACCCCAGATTATTTGCAAATTAGACATTCACAAATTGCATATTCAACTTCAAGTAGACATCTTGCTAGTCAATACGTTAAACCTAATTATACGCAACGCAATAATTCCTCGGATCGAGGTAGGTACAAATTGTGACATTTTGTTTCACGTTTCACATATATTGTAGAGTGATTTATTCAATGACAAATTATTCTGATTAAAGCTCCAAATATGATTAAAAACAAAATTATTTTAAATTCCAAGAAAATATGTTGTGGGGTTTTTTTTTATCTATTAGAGCCGCAATCTCAAGGACAAATGCAGGGGTCCACAAAGGGAAAACAAATTGCAAAAATAACAAATGAATGACTTTTTTTCAGTGAACATGGCATTAAGAAATGAAATTGCTCTGCTGGAATATTTCCTATGATGCGCTAGCGCTAGCGCGCATCATAGAATATGCCAGCAGAGCAACTGCATTCCATTAGGCCATGTTCACTGAATAATATCATTCACTCCTTATGGATCCCATTTCCATTCTCAATGACCGTGTAGTGTATGAGAGTTAGGCGAGAATTCCATCGTTATCGAAAGCAAGTTTTTAGACTTGCCAAGATAGTCGAGCGGTCTTGCGCGCTGATCACAAGCTGTTAGGAAATTTTGTTGCACAGTTCGTGAGTTGAACCCCGTGTCGGGGCGGAAGTGGGTATCAATGTAATTGTGAATTTCTTTGTGCTATACATCAAAAGATATTTCTTCACTTAGGGCAGTTATCTTTATTTATGAGTTAGTTTGTGATATACATGCATATCATCATGATGGTATTTATTTACATACATGTATATACAGTGGTGGCATGGTTTATACTTTTTTCAGCGGCTTCTTCGGAAGACTTTGATCTAACCTTGATGATTTGTCTTCTTCGAAACCTAAACCTTGTGACGGAGCCTGTCACCGGATGGGACCAACTTCCACCAGACAGTGACAACTCCCTTGGTGCGAACCTGACCAGAATCAAAGTGTACAGAAACAAGTTATCTCATCCATCAAAGAGTCGAATGAAGGAACATCTATTTAAAAAGATTTGGACATCTTTAAAAACGGTATACACTTACATGTATTGAAAAAAAAAAATGTTTAAAACAAACCACAGATCGAAACAGCAAGAATGTCAGAATATATGCAATTATATGTGTCATTGATGAAGAATCTTATTGTGATTCCTAAAAATTAAATGGGAATATATGTAAAAGTGACTATCACAACATGGAACCTGTTTTAGCAACAGGATTTGTTTTTAGTTTCACGTGTTTGGAAAGTTTGTTTGTATTTATGAAACAAAGTATGCATTGAATACAGACAAATATTAATGATTTTCAAAAAGCAACGAACGGTTACTGAGTGTGTGATAATTTATGAAGAGGCTTGAAGAGTTTTTATAGCAAAATTCAGTATCAGGTAATCTATAGTTCTGGACTATTTTCGTATCAAGAGAAATGGAATTTATCTTATCGTATATTATCTATCGTGCATTGCATTGTTAAAGCCATACATTATTAGCAAAAAGTGCACTACTGAGCAGGAAAACATTGGACTGAATTTTAAATGTAATACAAGATTTGATGATATAAAATTATAGTTTTGTTTATTAAAGGCTTTAAGCGATGTTAGTGATGGGGACACTGATGAGATGGTGCATGAGATTGAAACATTTGACTTTGAGGGCTCCAACAGAGAACAACTTTTATGTAAAATGCAACAAAATTTACATGCAATACAGAATGAGATGCAGTTTCATCGTAATCTGAAAGGTAAATATGACTTTTTCTTTAAAAAATAGAAACATCACATAATTGAATATTGTATTAGTGCCGAATGATACTTTTTCGATCGTTTGATAAGTATAAAGAAGCAAGTTCTTTTCGAAAAAGGTTTGACTACACTGAATTTGGACCAATCATGAATTAGAAACCTGCGTGTTTAGTACTATTCAGTGAATATCTCCTATGACTCAATATTGCACTTATAAAGATATGATTATCATGCGAAGAACATATTCATTATCACTTTTAGAGAGTTTTACTTTCATGTGTCGGGGTTTCCAACATTTCGGTTTGAGCATCACTGAAGAGCATAATTTGTCGAAATGCGCATCTGGTGCATAAAAAATTGTACCGTATCATTTATATTATGACCCCTTGTGTCGAGGCCTCTGCTGGTGGACTGTTAGTCTCCGAGGGGTCTCTACAGCCCAGTTGCTATGTACTATGTTACTCGCTTGAAATACGGATATGTATGTAATTGCAGTGATTAAAATTAGAAATTCATATCAAAAATTAAGGATTATCTCCCTTAGGCATAGCTCTGATCCTTCGAAGTATTTGGCTCCAATCGTTTGGCACAACATTTCACTTTTAAAGAGTTTTACTTTCATGTTTCGGGTTTCCAACATTTCGGTTTTGAGCATCACTGAAGAGACATAATTTGTCGAAATGCGCATCTGGTGCATAATATTGGTACGTATGATTTATATTCAAATACTATTTCATAGGATTCTGGCAACTAACTGTATATCGTTGATTAATTCAATGTGCGTCAAATATAGATTAACCAATATTAGAGTAGAACAGATTTAATGTAAGCAAAGTCAAGGACATGGTTACTCCTACATACCATTTCTACAAAGAAAAACACGATTTTCAACAACTACTCGTATAAAGAGACTATCAGTACACTGTATTTCTATGGTAAGTAACTGCATTGTGTCATGGATTGTCATGAGGAATACCTCTTTTCCCTACTGAGGTACAAGTATATGGAAATCTGATTAAAACATTAACTCTTCTTGTTTGCAGAAAGTTATTATTTACCTTTGACCAACTCATGAACTATTTGGATATTGTGACCTACATTTTCTTTAAAGTAGAACTTTGTGTAATAATGAAAACGAATGTTTCTCTGTCTTACTAGATTTGAGAATTATATAACAAATTGATTCTTTGTCCGAAGTTACAAAGTCTTATACTACTGCAAATTCCATCAACTGTTGATATTTAGATATGTATTACATACATGTAGTATAATGTTTCGATGTACACAATTTATCAAATTTTTAATTTAAAAGTATGATTTATTGTGATACCGATTGCAACACGCTTTGGTCAAACAGCAAAACCCTACGATATTTCCCCATATACTTAATGTTAAAGGGACATGTGTCTCACTTGAAACTCAAGAAATGACGTTCAAATTTTTGCTGACAACTAGAAATACCATAAGTGAGCATCGTAAACATTAAAAAGGAAAATCTGAAATCTTAACATTTTAGCTCAAAACGTGCCCATGCCCATTTAATTCCTACAATATATATATAAATTTACTTATTGCTAAACCCTACAATATTTCACTATATAATTAATCTTAAACCCTGCAATATTTCCCTGTATATTTGATTATTACACTCTACAATATTTTCCTATATCAATAATCTTAAACTCCAGGTGGGGATCCTTGTTAAAATATGTCTTTAGGACCTCTTGCGTCTCGTAAGAGGAAAAGAAATCGGCTGTCCTTTGGGTGAAATCGTAAAATTGAGGTCCCGTATCACAGCAGATGTGGCAAAATAAAGATCCCTCCCTGCTTAAAGGTCATAAGCGCTGAGGATAGACTTGACTGCTGCAGGTCTTCACCGGCAATGGTAGCGTCTCCATGTAAAGGCAAAGATAACGAACAGTCATCAATCTCGTAAGTCCTAAATATAATACAAAAACAAGAGTTGGGCAATCACGGACCCCTGGACACACCAGAGGTGGGATCAGGTGTCTAGGAGGAGTAAGCATCCCCTGACGACCGGTCACACCCACCGTGAGAAAAATCCTCAAGCGGGTCGCTAAACAACATACATGTATAATTAATCAATCAATCAATCAATCAATGTTAAGCTGGTCGATGTTGTCGTGATTTTGCCACGCACTGCAAAATTATCTTTATGTACGTCTGAATATTGAACTGTTAGATGTCGAAATGCGCATCTGGTGCATAAAAATTAGCACCGTATATGATTTATATTGTGAAAGCTTGGTTTTATTTTCGTAAAAACAACACAATTCCTATCAAAATATCTACTTTGTAATTGAGTACATATCACATACACGACGGTTACATGTATAAACTAGTGTAAAAGGTAATAACAAACATTGATTAATCATGCAAGACAAAGAAAAAGAGTTAGACAAACATGGACCTCTGAATACACCAGAGGTGGAATCAGGTGTCTAGGAGAAGTAAACACATCCCCTGTCGACCGGCCACGCCCTAAAATGTATCCTACATGTATTATTCATTGTTTACATGTACATGTACGGGATGAAACTGTGTCATTCAGTGGAACTTTAAAGTCTGGAAAGGTGACTGATATGACAGATTCATATCAAAATTAAGGATTATCTCCCTCAGGCATAGCTCTGATCCTTCGAAGTTTTTGGCCCCAATCTTTTGGCACTACATTGATCACTTTTATAAAGTTTTACTTTCATGTTTCTGATTTCCAACATTTCGGTTTGAGCATCACTGAAGAGAAAATATTTTGTCGAAATGCGCATCTGGTGCATATAAATTGGTACCGTATATTATTTATTTCTGCCATGAAAGTCACTGTCAGTAACTGGTCAATCACCTATATGTAACAGCTACCTCAATCAGTTCAGTAAAGTCCACCTTTCAGTTTTTTTAATGACGCTCTTTCGTCCTTCGATGCATTTCATAATAATTTCAATATTAACCACAATGCACTTGCGTTTTCTTCAAGTACAGCTGTAGGTCCTATGAATAATGTTGCAATGAAGATCATTTCTGTTCGCTTCCTTGCTCCAAATGAAATATGCTACTAACTAAACCTAAGAAGTGTTTTGTGATTCAAAAATGAATTGTAAATTATATTTCTATTCTTAGAAAATACAAGAAATGTGTTAGAAGAATGGAAGTCAGAATTAGAGGTCTTCTACAAAACAAGGGGTACAAATGAAGTATTGGAAAAAATTCGTACAAACAACACCGTAATGATAATTGGAAACTCTGGTGCTGGAAAGTCAACAACAATGAAGTATGTGTCCCTTCAACTTGAATATGAAGGGTATGAAATAATCCCGATAAGCTCGGCCAATGATATCCCATTCCAGAGATTCAGTGACAGAAAACAATTATTTGTGATTGATGATATCTTTGGTAAATATCGAGTGGACACGGTAATGTTTGAGTCGTGGAGAAGAATGGAGGATCGTCTCAAGGTCATATTTAAGGACAAAGACGCCAAGCTTTTGTGTATTGATAGAAAGTGTTTTGATCTTGACTCATGCTGATTTAGCCATCTGAATCGAAAAGGGAATGCTTAAAAACCACTTGTTACATCGTAACATAGAGATGCAACTTGATGATATTTCAATTCAAGACATAAACAACTGTAAATATGCATTTCCATTGATGTGCAAATTGTATTCTTCAAATTCTGTTTTCTTGAAAAGAAAAACAAACTTTTTTACTTCCCCATCAGAAATCCTTAAAGAAGAATTTGACCACTTTCAGAGCGAGAACAATGAGTTATATTCTGTTTTGGTGCTGATTGTCATTTTTTATTGTGAAGAGCTCAAAAATATTTTTGATATAACTTGTGAAATCAAGAGAAGATGACACAGTTTATTACAAGCATGTGGTGTAAGTGAGTCAATCTCAAGGACACGCCTCTATAATCGTTTGCTTTCTTTGTCTGATGTTTTTGTTAGGTTAGACAATCCTTTCGAATTCATTCATGACAATATTGAAGAAACTGTTGCTTTCCATTTTGGCACCTCTTTCCCAAACGTAATGCTTCAGTGCTGTAAAAGTGCATTTTTAAG
>CAJDSM010033933.1:23539-41548 GCA_903981925.1 Ostrea lurida
AATATGTTCTGTTGTTTTCTCTTAATTCAGATCTTATAATCGTAAATTGCAATGTATTTAAATGGTCACGGTTGCCATTTATCATATCTCATTACTCTGTTGTTGAGTTCTAAAGTTACTGAAAATATTAGTTCAATATTCAATCTTTCAATCTATAGCGATTTCGTGAAATTATAACCGACTCATTTTTTTCATTTCTATGTTATGTTCACGGATTATGGGAGTAATAGGTCATAGCCTCTGTTAAGCCGTGTCACACACGTATTTGACTACGGATGTCCGTTACTGATCATTAAAGATGCACGCGGGTTGATCTTTCAGCAGGGAATCTTTACGCCGCCCATCACCTGATCCATTTCTTGTGCCCAGGTCCGTATCGACCCAACTCATTGCTTTTTCTATTCTATGCAGAAGGGATGCTTTACTCCTCCATGGCTCACCTATCCTACCTTCGTCTTTTGTCGGAGTCCGTGTTGCCCTACACTCGATTTCTTAATGTTTTTTTGATTATGATTACTTGACTAGTAATGTTAACTTCGCCCTTTTTATTTAGACTTATCGAGACGTTGTCATCATCTGTTCGTTATCCTTCCTTTACATCAATATATCGCAATCCGACACCTCCATCTGACATAATTACATTTATTAATTGTATTAATAATGAACATAACAAAGTTAAGAGATGAAAATTCCTGTGATATATTTTGTACTTTGATACTTTTTTCTAAAAAATATGATTCTTCGTCAGCGATGCTGGAAACCTAAAATGGTGAAAGAAAAGAATTTTTATAGAAAAAGCCCATAAAGCTTAACTCTCAAGTCAACATCCTATTCAAGGGTAAGACCAGTAAAGTTAAACCGTCTAGTGATGCTTATGACATCCTCATAATTTAGCACTCAAGAAATATATGTGTGTTAACAGATCAACATAATGTTTTGACCGAAAAGTTACAATACAATCTGAACGGAATTATTTAAGTGTTATCTCTTTGTTTGTAAACTCACATCACGGCCAATATCAAGTTCAACATTTTGCTGATTTGTCAATCAACTACTTATCTTATACCATGTTGTACCAATAATCACATATTTGAATAGATATTTATTCACATTTGCACAAATAAAACATGTGTATGGAATGCACATAAAAACAAAAAATGTTTGATCTAATTACTAGTCATAGACGCAACAGTTCACAATCAACTAAATCAAATAAGTAATAACGACATGCAAGTCTCTTTTATATTGAACAAAGGAAAACTCCACAATATTATTCGTATTCTGATTGCGGTAAAATACACGCATTGCCATAAAAATTAACAAATATCGAGTTGTCATATAAACATTGTGACAGGAATCAGTCAATTTCATTCTAATGATGCACATCATAGAAGAGTGCAAAAATCAAGTCAATAAAGAATGCATTTCGATAACAGTACACTGGTTGAAAATAAAATGTGAAGAAAAATGGCCAAAGTATTACAGTTCAAGGAAGCCCACACAGAGCAAGTTAAAGATTTCAAATGAAACCAAAATATCAAAAATTCTCACGTGCTCGAGTTTCAAAATTTTTGTACATTTGCTTCTCTATACTGGGACTGCAAAAATATTCATATATTCATCCTACGGGAACATAATACCAATATGACCGTTTGAAGAACTGTTAACAGAAGACTGGATATTTGCGGCTAATTTCGTCTATTTGAATGGAATAATAAGATGACGAGCTTTAAAAAAGAAACAAGAACATACACAGTTATTAAATTTAATAATGGTTTTGCGCCGTAACACTGGATGTCACTAAACAGAAAATCTTAACCCGACCATAGCAATGGCTACCTTTTTGTCGGAGGAAAAATTAAAAATAGTTTCAGAACAGATACCACTTCTTATTATGCATACTGCTATTATCAACATAGATGACTCCCTATTCTACTAACTCAGTGTATTCCTTGTTTTCAATGGAAGCGAATTAAAACATTGCAAAATAATTAACAAAGAATAACTGCACAGTTCAATACACTGTATTGGTATCTAAATAGCTTAACATTGTTCGTCATAATCCACATTCGGAGGCTTCCAGATCCCACATCACGACTAACTCCTCATTTGCAACAAGCAGCAGTACAGCAACATTTATAAGCCACAACAATAATTGCACTATCCTATTGAATTCCACCTTTCTTGTACGATAAACGTTTTGTTCGACTGTTTTGAATGGATGTGTTTCCTCTTTTAATATCAACACTTCTTCTAAACATTGTGAACATGGCTTCTAAAGAGCAAGGCGTATATAACTTAACCTGTCCTTCCCCCAGTTGGCACTTATGGAGACTGGATGTATGAGGCTTGGCATCTTTAGGAACCTTTATCTGCGAACTCTGGTTTTTTCAATCAAAATATCATCTCCATTACCATGTTTCGACAACGATGGATAGATATGCGGGTCCCTTGTTAAACGAGCAAACTCCGCGCAGGTGCGAGGAATTATGTTTTTTATAGTGTTCCAAATGAGCTGATCTTATGAAACATTACTACTCAAGCCTCATCAGAGATTTTTATCAACAGGAATTTTCTATCTACTGCTAAATTGATCAGATGTTTACTTACTTCCTCATTCCAAGTTATAAATATTAATTTGGTGATTTTAAAAACTTCGTTGTCAGAACTGGAGTACGGATCACTGAGATTTCTAGACTTTTGTTCAGATATTTTGATAGTTATAATATATCGTTATGCGAAGCGATACGAACTCAAAACTTCTAGCATAGTGTCATTACACTTTCGATGTAGTCTTAAATACGAAAAGTGCAGTGCAGCGACGTTGAACATTTATGTCAACAGTACTTTTTTTGAAATCATAAATTCAGAAATTATTATGGCACCTCAGCAAACTATATCGAATGATTCAAAATCTATCGGCGCTAGCCTCGTTGCAATCACTTTAATCAACAATGCCAACAACGCGTATTTGGATCATTGAGGTGTGGCATGGAAACAGGGACTCAAAGAGACTATACCTCTGCTCTGATAATGTAGAATTTTGCTCACTATGAGATAATAGACTTTTGCCATCACGTTTGAACTTGCTAACATGTACAACATAACAGTAATTGTATGTAGTCAGGTGTACGTCTCTTGGGTGGACGGAGTGAGCAATCCCCTGATCTGACATGCGCATACTGCGACACATCCTCGCCCGTTTAGTGTAAATCATGTCAAGTTCACTATGATAACGTCTCAACGAGATCATACAAATCCGTAGTACAAACTCTCTCGGGTTTGTGATCAGAACTTTAAGAGGCGCTTTCAAAAACTATTTCTTAACATAGGCTCTTATCGCCACACTCTCCTCTGTCTACCACGTAATTCATTTTGTGCCGATGTAAAAAGGCGGGAATATTACAGCGAACGAAATATGATTTAAACAAACCTGTCCGTATTTTAGGAAGGGGATAGAGACATTACTGACAATTATTAATAAAGAAAAAATATTATTTTTTGATAAGTGCTCGCGAATGCTATTATTTTCCAACGGAAGATCTTATCAATGATAAATGTGGAAAGATATGACTCGTTGGAACTATATTTCAGTAAATTTCTAGAACTCTTAAATCATACAGATGGCTAACAGTGAGAGACTATAAGTGATGAGTGCTACTCCATCTCACCAAGGTGTAAAGCTATTAACCAGAATTGCCAATAACTTCTAACAGTTCTAACAAGTATAGAAAACTATGTAGAGTCACAGTCAAACACAGACATTCTGACGTTACATTAGCTCTCTTAAATAGCTTGACTAATAACCGTCTAAGACAAATTGACTCTGTTAAGATAGGAGTAGGTCACTCTTATCTTTTTTATGCGATCATGAAAAAATGACCAAGGAAAGATATGAGCGTTATTTTCCTAATACTTGCATTACTTGTTATTGAGACTTTATGATACGTTAATGAGCACGATGTGAATGCTCACATATGTGTATCATCAGTTGTCAAAGACCTCTATAATGTCTCTATATACAATTCAAGGTGCAAGCAACGCGTCTTTCCTCTTAACTTGTAAACACCTGTACATTTCTCTTTCTAATTCACTCATTACTAATTACTGCTACATATCCTCTCAATATTCAAATAAGTTCTTTTTATCAACAGCATAAATATCTGTCATCATCGATGTTTCGTTCCCGTTAATGGCGTGCCATAGTTTCTAATAAAAACAAACGGGAGCGTTAAATATGCCACTTATTTTTTTGTTGAGTGGAATCATTCATTAACACTTGGGCTTCTCCCTTTTTTGTATATATATAAAAATTAGTCAATTGCACTAATAGAAATTGTCTACACGATTATAGATCTATATCGTTTTCTTCCCCCCTCTTTTTACACGTCTATATTGTTAGGAGTTATTCATTCTCCAATTCATTATAGTCCGGCGTATATATATTGCATCCGCGACTTACGACTTCCTTTCATACTGCTGGAAGCACAGATACTCATCTTAAACTTTATGTTTACATTCTCTAGAAAACTGTTAAGTTATAAGCAATATACAACGCATATTTGATGGTATTGACCTATATGCAAGACTATTGTATAAGCCTACAAGCGTATTTAATAATGTAAAGGACTCCGACATAGGGATACTCTGAACGAACCACAGTGCTATTAATATCCATGCGTAAAGCTCCCCTCTAATGCATCATATTACTATATAGTGAATATTACCTAGATAGCCTGCGGCTCTCTATTTAGAACGCTAGTGACACCCGCTTAGATCACACCATGTATTCGTAGGATCAGGTGTGGTCTTAGACATGTGTGAGATATAGAATGCAGTCCACCTGATGATTGACCTCAGATCGGTACTATCTCTGCTCCGTGTTTAGTTCCGTATAATAGGTCTTAGATGTACACAGAGTAAATGAGTCAACAAACAGTGTTTCGTGTTAGTCATAAATGCTCGGTTCGTGAACAGAAAACATGGATCAGAAATTTCCATCCTTTGAACTTATCATCCTTTTTTATAAGACTTATTGCTATTCACAGCACTCACGTATTGTGAGCAGTCATTTGACTCAATGATTAGGTATTGGGGTCCGTTATTTGGTTAAAACTATAGAATATAGTCAGATTTCAATAACGACCAATATTCGGATTTTACGCATAATTGTGCTGCTATTTAGTTATATATATCTCTGATCATTTACCTGCTTAAATAAGATAATACTACTTATTACCTAAGACACATATAAGAGATATATGAGATCGCTATTGCGTGAGAGAATACTTTTAGTGTGTGGTCTCACATTAAAATGACTAGTGTAATATGATAGCAAAAACCTCTCTCACTATTCACAATTATTTTTACTTCCGTGCATTGAGACATATGAATTCTGATATCAAAGTGTTACTTTGCTCATCATCCCGGCTCTTAACAAAAAAAAAAGTCAGCAACGTGCAATAGGGGCATGGACCGAGAGCATTTTAGCAAGTACGTACGTACATGTTCATTAGAGGCGTGTTCCCCGCTTTGAGAGTAGATTCTCACTTATCGTTCTATCTCATGGCTTGTAATACCAAAGCTTTGTAGTCATCCCTTGCTCTTCACTTATTTCTCTAAAGTCTTGATTATCGTAATCAAAAGTTTTGATCTCTTCATTCTCATAATAGAAAACACAATCTGTCTGGTCATTCACACCATCTCTCGCCAAAAACAGTTTCAATTAAAATGTCGTAGACATTTGTTGTTCTCTCTCCCACTATACAATTGTAAAATGTACCGGTCGATATACTCTTCCGTATTAAGTTGTGAGATTTTTTTGACTAGTAATGGGTGAAGTAGAATGATCTATTGTTTGCTTTCTCATTTTCAATGTAACAATAACAGATACTTGGAAATCAGCTAATTACATAGATCAGTTTTGCACTAGTACCATTTCGGTTACAATAGCGAATTGGTGTACGATGTATTGTATCTTTGGTTCTGTGAGATTTTGAGGAAACATCCATCATAGATTAATCTCTGGATCTCTCTATCGTTCGAAATAAGGTTAAAGGTCGAATGATTCGTCTCTCTATATACGCAGCGATTCTCAGTTCTAGTATTTGTGCAATACGTGATAGCTTGTGAGATTTTCTAGCGCATCCTATACCGATCAAACTCTTGCGTGATTTCAGGAATCCAACAACGCTCTTTCTCAAACATTCAAATTTCTTCAGAGATATCGAATTAATCCTCGATTTGCACTTGATACTCGTTGTGCTAAACTCGCTAACAGTGCTCGGCCGAAGTAACACTCGTGTAAATAAGATCGCTCTCTTATGTGATCCTTTCTCCCCATATTAGCTCTAAAAGTTGGAAATTTGACAATTGATCTGAATGGAGTAGTCTTTATGCAACAAAAATAAAAATCAAAGTAGGGTTTTAATAATGACTGTTTTGACTGATAGCGAATTGATGCATATGTGTTAGTTTGCAAGGCATTTTTTAATAATTCAGCTATCTAACGTTTTTACTTGTAGACACACTTAACCCATTATACGAATCAATCTAATAGATACTTCTTTTAAAATATCTATACCGATGGGCTCCATAGTTTTAAAAAAGACTTTAATATATTTTGATGGAAAATTTATATTAAAAAGTCATGATAACGTAAATTACACATTAAGTATTTTTCTCCCTCTTTTAATTTTTTTCTCCATATATACGCTTTTTGCATTTCCACTTACGATTTCCTCATCTTGGAAAGAATATCTAAACATTTAATTAAACTTAAAACGTAGTTTTGTTGAATACGCAAATTGTATAAGATAAAAGTAAAATAATGTAAAGGCAAAGATAACGAACAGTGATCAATCTCGTAAGTCCTAAACATAATACAAAAACAAGAGTTGGGCAATCACGGACCCCTGGACACACCAGAGGTAGGATCAGGTGTCTAGGAGGAGTAAGCATCCCCTGTTGACCGGTCACACCCGCCGTGAGCCCATAGTCTTGATCAGGTAAACGGAACAGTCCGTAGTCAAATCAGTGTGTGAAAAACGGCTTAACAATGGTTATGAAACACATCAGACAGCATTTGACTCAATGATAGGTCATATTGGTAAACTAAATTGTAATAACGACCATAGAATTTACGAAATGCTGCCTTTAAATTAATGTAAATTACCAGTATGATAACATAAATTACCTAATTAAAATGTCAATTCTAAGTACTTTAAGTTTAATTAAATGCATTAAATATGAAACCAGAACATATTCCTCGTGCAACCTACCTAATTCATTGATCACTTCCGGTTTACGAAAAACAGACGGATAGATGGTACGGACTTTGGTACGTACATGTCTAATTCGCGATTTCAATGTTCTTCTTATACTTTTAATTCATTCTGATTAGGTATCAAGTTCTTCTTTTTCATATTTGACCCATCGTCTGGAATACAATCTTCGACAGAATTCATAATGGAGATTAAGTTCTACCACCAATTAAATGACCGAGGTTCTCTGAATTTAGGATCTTTTGAAATAAGTGATCTTAGATCCTCATTTTCAACTACATTTACATCACCTGTAATGACAGGTGGCTGACTGCAAGTTCAGATGGTGAGTTATATCTGGTGCTGAGGACCTAAACATCTCGGGTTTTCTGCAAGAATAAGGTTGGGTGATATCTCCAATAGCAGCGTATTATAGAGAAGCAAAGGTGATAACGTTGCTCATCTTCCGACCACTGGTGATTTCGGACCAGCCTCACAAACTTCATCGAGAACGATTTCTCACTTGCCTTGACATCGTAAAAACCATAAATTGGCGAAGTAAACAATGTGTTAAACGTAATCATAGTCCCAAATATATATATATTACATACAAAGTCAAGTATAGGGCAACATGGACCTCCGACAAAAGCGAAAGCAGTGTCATGTACCTTGGAGGAGTAATCATCCTCTGCTGAACGGTCACACCCACCGTGATTCTTTAGTAGAAACAAAGTAAACGGGATTACCCGTTGTCAAATCTAGCACACAAATGACAGTCTAACAAAGGATATGGAACAAATAAGTCAACATATGACATAGCGATACATTTTAATTGCCAAACAAGGTCATTATAGGCTTCCTTAGAATTTGCGAAATTATGACTTTAAACGTAATCGTTATGACCCGCAACATCAACTTTTTAGTTATTAGTTGGCCTGACTTTAAAAAGTCCTCATTACGCATGGCAGCTCTTACGTATCGAATCAACTGGGAGACACACACACCATAAGCAGGTGATAGTGGTACATTACTACATTAAAATGAATGTTTGATAGTTGCAAAGTTAAAGTCATCACGTTTATCATATACTGTGGTTTCAGTATGCCATTAGAGTCAATATTAAGTCAAATATCCAGATACGAAGCAGATATATCAGATTCTGTTGTATACTTTATTTCGAGTTCGTCGGGATATATCATATGGTCATACTTATGAAAATTCTTATTACTAATTGATAAGACATCATCAATATATCTATATGTAAGGTTGAAGGACGCGACAAGCTTTTTTTTATCCCGTAACAGTTTTTGAACACATTCTGCTTCATATGAAAAAAAATTAGTCCGCCAGTAAGGAGGCACAATTAGTGACCAAAGGAATACCAACAGATTGTTGGAAGATATGGTCCCCAACGACTACGTACATGTAAATATTATCGATAAGAAATCCAAGCATGCTCTTAATATCTACTTCAGAGTATTTATAAAGGTAATCAGAGTGGTTTCTAACAAAATATGTATCTTATTTCCCAACGACCAGAAACTATCTAGCCTTACGCGTAAGAGAAACATAGATATTCACCGGTGGCGTTGCCTGTGTGGGGTAAGCTGAAGCATACAGGGAAGTGGCAACTGTTGACCGAGGAAACTGTTCAAGTGCTGCTGCGCCCTGGTCCGAAAGAAAACCCTGTGCCCCCTAACTATACCTTTTGGGTTGGGCAGGCTGAGCGTAGTGATGTACTAGGGCAGTTGCCGGTGATATTGGGGTCCGCCAAAACACTGAGTAGAAACTGTTGTGGACATGAATGGTCCACCATATCCGTGAGTGGGTGTCGAGAAATCAAATGCTTGGTTCTTTAGCATGGAACCATGAGCTCTATTTCCTAAACTCTGAGAAGGTTAGTGTACAAACCCGACCTAGGGAAATTACCCCCACACCATAGACATCACTATCGGAGACATTAGGTAGGTCAAAACCTCCGAGGCACAAGACATGGGGGTTCTAAACTCATCGCCTACTCCAGGATACCTAACTTCCCCCACCTAAGAGAACGTGGGGTCTCACTTGCCACCTGAGACTCTGTCGAAATGCAAGTAAACTGATAACCGCCATCCCTAGTCGGTAATGTTTGAGTGACCAAAATCAATGATCAAAAGCAATTATGGTTCTCGTGGAAAATATAAACCTGTTAAAGCAGCACTAAGCTGTACAGCGCTATGCAATTGTGGTGGAATTTGTGACGGAGAGTAAATATGCAATCATTTCTAATATCATTGAACAGAATACAATGATAATTTCTTTTACACCTGTTTATGATGTAAATATCAATTGAACAAGTTTTTGTCTCTCGATTTTTCCCCTTAGATTTCAAGGATTTTCCAAAATGGCCGCCATTGAAAATTGATTCTATTCCCTTCATAAGTGATGTGTGATGTGCAGTTATCCATCGGATATTGTTAAAATACCCGTATTTACTTTCTTAAATGATAAAATCACTTCATATCATCAAAATATGGCTTTTTATCATTATATGCGTTGTTCAAAATGGCCGCCATTCCCGCCACTTTGGATTTTCGGGTTATGTCCACTTCTAAAAATATTTGCAATGAACAAAGCTAACACCATGCCAAGTTTCATACTTTTACCACCTTTGGAACAATTCTGCCAAAACTACACATATCGGATGGACTACTGACATCGAATTTCGGCTCTGATATCAAACAAGTCAACATCACATTCAAATAGGTCGAAAAAAATTGTCTGAGAATTCAGCATTACATAACCTGATAATCTGGCAATGATCTTAATTGGGGCCTGTATTAGCTTTGTCGGATAAATGCATTGAATTGCCAGAAAATCATGTTGCCTTGTAATGTCTATGAATCGTCTAAACATATGTTGACTTGTCAGATCATTATGATCTTAAGTACTGTAGACTACACATTTAGAGCATAAAAACATGGTTGGGATTATCTTTTTATTTTTTTAATTACATTTTGGTAAGTGAATATCATTTTACAAGAGGTCTACAGGCCTTAGCGGTCAACTGAATGAAAAGGCAAAGATAACGGTCATGAATATGTACCAGGAGTCTCATATTTGTATTCAAGCCTCAATATGGAATCATCTGAATGAGAAAAGGCAAATATAACGAATATGAAAGGTCATACAAAGAGTCTCATATTATTTTCATATTTGTATTCAAGCCCCAATATGAAATCCTCAAAACACACCCAGGACATGAAATTCAAAACCATGCATTTAATTTTCGCAAATATATTTTGGAGTAGAGAAGATCTTTTCAAGACTTAACACATTTTTACTACAGGGCCCCATCTCATATCCAGGGACCATGAATTTCATAATTTTGACAAAAAGTGGCCCCCTACATCTGGATAAAGTTTCTCCAAACAGCACGATATTGATAATATGAAAGATATGATGATATATAATAATTATACACGTGAAATATGGTGGGCAATATGAAATTGAATACAAAAAACATGATTTTCAAAAATTTGTCCTCGCAGAAATGTGAACAAAAGTTCCTGGCGGATTCGAACTCGGGACCTGCGGTTACCAGTCCGTATGCTTTACCTACTGGAGCTATGAAGTTACACAATATTGAATTGATTCGAAACAAGTTTTTCACAAACTATTTAAATCGCCATCTTCTGAGGTTGTGATATAAAGAGTACAAGCTTTAGTGTAGCGGGCTACCTTTAAAGAGCATCGACTATCATATTAATTTTTTAATATTTATTACAAGCAGTTTTATTTAGACAAACATAAACATATCAAAAATAAATAATAAATAAACAGTTATTTTTCAAAATAAAATAAATATGACTATTTGAAGAATTTTTTTACACACGTCTGCCTCTGTATATTCTGAAAATGGATCCCAACAGAGGAAGTTTTGATCTTGGCATTTTGGATGAAATTGTTGAAGGCGGAGTTGAGTATGACGTTCTGAAACCTGATTTTCATTAGGAAATTTTCTTTATTCAATAACTTTGATGATGATGAAAGTTATCAGAATGTCTGTGAAGTTATGCATGCTTCAACATCCAAATGATGAGGCACTTAAGGAATTGGCCAAGGCACTAGAAGCTGAGAATAAATCCCCTGTCATAGTATCAAATCCAAGATTCAAAACAATTTCGGATGAGGAATTGAAAGAAATTGAAATCGGACGTCAGTCCAAAGCTACAAAGAGTAAAACAAATTGGGGTGTCAAGATTTTCCAAGGTAACATTATAACAAAGGATTTAAAAAACAAAGCAAAACAAAAAACATAAAAAACAAAAAGAGGAAAAATAACTTTAAAACACAAAAATAAAAATCATGAAGAACAAACACTGTACAATTATTCTATGCACTCATTTTAACAATAAGAAAAATAAGCCTCAATAGCACATTTAACAGAGAACACTTTAAGGTAAGGTTTGCACCATTTCAANGGATTTAAAAAACAAAGCAAAACAAAAAACATAAAAAACAAAAAGAGGAAAAATAACTTTAAAACACAAAAATAAAAATCATGAAGAACAAACACTGTACAATTATTCTATGCACTCATTTTAACAATAAGAAAAATAAGCCTCAATAGCACATTTAACAGAGAACACTTTAAGGTAAGGTTTGCACCATTTCAATAAGTAACGAACAAGTCATGTCACATAGCACTATGTTCAGTAGGAATTTGTCTTTTAAAAATGGACCTTTAAAAAGAAATTGCCCACGTTGTTTTTTGACCACATGGGCTTAATTTTGTGATGTTTTGCGTTTTCTGCAATTTTGTAATATTTAAAGAGAATCCTAGCTATAAAATAAATTACACAAAGCCAACTTGCCGTGTAGAAAAGAGATATATATTTTTTTAAAGAGCTTTACTTATCAAGTTATGTGAATTAGTTGATGAAATTTGAATTCAAAACACCAACAAATTAGCACTTAATCTATCTTTGATAAAAATTTCAAAGTGGTTGGCCATTGACAACAAAAAAGGTATATTGAACAGCTTTGTAAGACCTACGTCACTAAAAAATTCACTTTTAACATAAACTTTCAATCATAAAGATTAGGTAAAAGCCATAATAGAAATATTTCCTACTGGGCTTTGTGTTCTATCGGTAACCATTAAACATTTATTTATTTGGTGCGTTTTGTCACTACGTTTTATAATGTTACGACTTTTTAATTGGTGCATTGAATATTTTCAATAAAAATATGACTTCAACCCGAAATGAATAACTAGTTATATATTTGTCAAATATTGTCAAGTATTGCACCATCCCTCTCACCCCCCCCCCCCCCCCCATCTTCCCCGATTTATTTAAACATATTGTTCTATCGCAATCATATTATATTCAAGCTGGACGATCAATGTAGGTGAAATTATTGACTTTTTTAATGATGATATTAAAAATAGTACGACTTTAGACACAAAAATATAAGAATGAATACCTTTGGATGTCTACAATAGAAATGTAATTATTTGAATAAATCAAGATTTTCCGTTTCAGTAATTCTGTATCAATAAGACAACAATGGAGTATAATCAGTATATATCGTCAATTTCCCGGCACGTTTTCCACGCTCCCGTTTCGTCGTAAATTCTGTGTTTCATTGGCTCGAAACTGTCTTTAAATACCACATTTGACATAAATTTCCTCTTTTATTCCATAGCCTGATGTTTATCTACATGCTAGATAAACGGCTATCACCTTCGCAACAAAACAATGTTGTATTTTAGTCCAGTCAGTGAAATCTCAAGGTGGGGGGAGGGTAAAGTTAGTAAAATGAGACGTCGAAATTGGTTTATGTCCCTAAAATCCTCGTCTTTATACACATATTCCTTAGACCAACCAAAATAAGAATATTTTAAAATATATACTGAAGAAAAAAACTTGTTTGATCTTACGTGATCATATTAGTCGTGCGACATGATCCACTTATTTCAACATGCCATAGATGGCTTCAGCACAAGTCAACAGAAGATGCCATACCATTGCAAATATAAAGTAAGTAAAGAGGTAAAGCATATTTAGGCCTAGTTAAGTCTATTTCAAAAATATCTGGGAATGTAGTAAAAGTACTATATGTAGCTTTGTTAATTATATGACTCGAAATATCAGACTTTTTGTCAAATATGAGGATATTATTCAAATGCAAACAATGATAAACGATAACAGCACCAAAATAAATTATACTTATAATTCCAATAACAAGTTGTTTTAAACGGAAGGTAAGCAAAGATCCATCATTCTTTTATCTACTTCGATCTTTGTTTACAAAAAAAAATATTTTGTGTAATATTCTTGAGTACCGATGCGGCGATGCTCAATTTCAAAGTCACCGGCGACATAAATAGAAATTACCATAGCGCTTGCACATGCTATAAAGAAATGTAGAGTTTTATTATTATAAAACAAAATCGTAACAAATGATTATTTAACATTTTTGTCAAGCAGATTTACACATGCAATCCCTGAAACGTTCTACTTTACCCTACCATTTCTTTCCGTAGCGGTCAAACCGTGCGTTCACCGTGCGGTCCTGCGTGCGGTCACGTTCACCAATTTTGCGGTTCCAGCGTGCGGTCCACCGTGCGAGTCAGCGCGGGTCGGTCATGCCGTGGCGGATCAAGCATTCCAGGCTTTTTTCTTTGCAAGACATTCGGAACTCCAAAGGAGAAAGCATTGCTACATGTACAGTACAGAATGCGCCCGTGTTTGTTAATGCATCTTTTAGGGATCCTTCTCCTCCGCAATAAACGACTTTTAGTGCTAAAGGAGCGGACCTACAAGCTGGATTCTAGGACCAAGGCCTTGAGTCTGTCGGATTTTTGGGGTCCCTCAAGTAATGCGCCTTTTTATCAAAAAATAGATATCCCAGCCCTTGTCGGCGGCACAGCAGCTAATCGGAGAGTTTTCAATACGACGCGCGAAAGGGCGTACGGATCTATAAATCAACAACCCCACGAGGGGATCTGAGTTGACCTGAACGCACCATCAATCAGAGGGGCGTACAACTATTGCGTCCGACGCTGAGCGGAGGTCATCTCAATGGACCCCCATCCCAGCAGGAATGACTCAGTCCCAAACGCCCGGGGGTACTTAGAGATAGATGCCGTACGTGCTGAGGATTAATGTCTACGAGAGGACGCGTTTACAGAACTATTATTGAGAGAATATTACTTGGTGGGGATGAATTGCCCCTAGAGAGGACGGGAGTATGGACACGCATAGTATAACGAGCATGGCGAAAAGTACTAACACTTAAAAATAGCACTCACATGCGGAGACAGGTGCCGTATCTCTCGTCGCCACACCTGGAGTGGTCAGCAGCATACATGGTTTACTAGGCGAGCCTGGGAACATATAACGTTGTAGGCGAGTAAGCACGGTTAAGCCTGACCACGAATTTTGTACGAGCACTACTCTCTAAGAGTCGAGATCGCTATTTAAGGTATCTAAGACAATTATATCAACATCTCTGAAAATCCATTCCCGAGGTATGTCGCGGGACCGCGGTACGTACGCGAGAAGCCGGCCAGCAAATATGTATGCAAGGGGAATCGCGTGGTGATAAAAACCAGCGGGCGGTGTGAAGCCAAGACGTCTGTTTAGATCGTGGCAACGCCTGATGGCAGGAAATGTAGAGGGTGCCTGGTGTATTAGGTAATGCAAATTCACGAATCAAACCACTGTTTGTCAGAATGTAATTGGGCGCATACGATAGACAAAACCAACTCGGAATAAGCCCAAAAAGTTGTAAACAAGTGAAAATACGAACAGATACTCTTTGATAAAAACAATGAATGTCAACAGTCATGCTTCTCAAACAACGATCGATTGAGCTTATCACCATCATTATTGGACATCCTCTTCATACTAAGTACAGTGGATCGATCTACTATGGTTCGAACACGTGAGCTCTGTGAACGTGAACACGTACTGTGAAACAACTGTGACGTTACAAGAGTTGGAATCAAGTGACGTTTAACCGGTATCGACACACCGGACATTTGTAATCACGATACGATGGGAAGAGAGTGATGTCACAACAGGCGAGGGTAAGGGAAGAAAGTAGAGACCAGGGGATATAGAGGTTAATACCGGGAAAATATATGAATAGGGCAGATCTGGAAAAGAGTTACTAACAGTAACACAGGGCGAAGAAACGCAAGTAGGTGGAACGTGCTGTACCAGAAGACTTAGCTGCGAGCGTCGGCGGCCACTGAGAGGAACAGCCATTGATACGTCCAATCTACATGACACGCCGGTGACGGACGAGTGCTATAAAAAGAACAGCTACGAGGAAGAACGTGTGGGAAATTTAATTATATTGTTTGAAGTAAGACATTGTTATACAGCTGTCGCGGCTCGGGAAAATTCTACGAGATTGACAACATTTGCTTATTGGACGACAATTACAGTGTCCTATTCCGGGCCCGAAGGGGGGAAGGATAGCGAGGTTTTGTACGAATATCCGTAATCCGTACCCACACGCAGGCAACTATATAATTACTGCCTGGAGGCAGTGGAGTGAATAACATATATAATGACCAATCCGAGAACAATTCAAACAATCAATGTGCCAGTGCAGACCAATCACAGATGCCTGTATAAATTTCGTACTTGACATTCGCTAAGTTACTAATGTGTTTTAATTAATAGAGAACCTTTTGTTACACGAAATTGTTTACGGTGGTGTATGAAAACCACTACACGAACTAGACACTACACGGTAGCATATCACACATTATTGATAAAACGTCATTCGTAAACACGATTCGCAAAAAAGAAGGTAAATCTCTAATAAATGGTCGCTGACTCGTTTTCAGATATGTCAGCATTTACACAAAAGTCAATGGCAAGTTGTCTTATTGTGTTTAATTTTTAAAAAACAATCCGCGTTTGGGAGTGCTTGATTATTAGAGTCATTAAAACAATAGGGCAGGAGTAACGGCAAAGGGCGTGGAGGATTGGTATCATGGTAGACAAAGCGAAGGCACCGTACATAAGACAGTTGGCCTGGGTCACTGCCGCAATACGAGAAAATTATCGTGCTAGGGTGCAATCGACTGCTGTGGGGCCAAAACTACCGAGTGCTATGCGAGGGATGGGAAATTATAGAGCTAGCAGTGAACGGTCATAGGGCATCAAAGGAACGTCGTAGACCAGCTGAAATTCGACACGGTGGACCACGATAAATATCCTTGGCTATCGCAGTTATAGTGGTTGTGGCCGAGCAGCTGCCGGAAAATAGTACAGGATGTTAAAAAAGTGGGTCTCAATAAAAGATGAGGCAGAAAGTATACGCGTAGTGTTGCATATGAGAACGCCATAGAGATTAAAAAAGAATTTACGAGAACAGTCACTAAATACGGGCTGTGGCACTTCCATCGCACAAGCATAACAGGATACAGAAGCGTGAATATTAATGGGAAACGTCCTTAAAATAATAGCCGAAGCCAACGAACAATTCGTGTTTAGTGCCAAGGGAAGTCGTATAGCACGCTCCAGCGAGTCTCCGTACGGGGAGCAGGTCGTGACTCCTGGATTGCCCGAAACGACCCATTTGTCGCGCTTGACGCGCCTAGATGGAGGTTATATTAGATCACATTCGAATATGGGAGTGCGGACCGTGATTTATGATAGCCGCGTACGATGTCTACATCTATTAAAGTGTCCATGGAAGAAACGTCGGTCAGCTTAATAGAAACCCCACGCTAATTTGTTCGAGAGGCTCCGCTGGATTTTGTTCGCTGACCTAGCCTGATTTTTGAAATTAGAGGTTGATAGCATGAGAAGTCAGACCCAGAATATCCGTACAAGTACGTCACACTCTCGCCGTCGGCTTCGAACCTTGGCGTTCTTACTGGAAAGGGGGGAATTTAGTAAACGTGGGTCTGTTGGGGCATTTCTAGGGGTCCATTTATAACTTCGTTAACTTGGAAGTTTAAACTTGACTCCGCGAGCTTAGATCTAGTAACTTAGTGTGGATGAAGGTTGTTCTAACTGTTTCAATAGGCATATGAGTGGTACTCTATCCATATCGTGTTGTTCGCTTAGTTTCGTTCACCGGATATTCTAGATGTCCATTACTTGGTTCGGGAGGTTGGGGAGTGAAATGGTGGTGCCCTAGGCATGTAATCTTTTTTTGGGTGTTTGTTGAGACTGGGAGATCGCGACAGCAAAACCCCGTGCCACTATGACCTATACATCAACTGACGAGTTGGCCGGTCTCGTGTGTTGGAGACCTCGCGACTACAATCGTGATCGTGCTGAGAGGCAATTGAATATAGTAAGGTAGGTCGTTTGGCATCCAATGATAACAGTGCAGACGAGATCTGAGGACTGCGGGTAACTAAAGTAACGCATTGATCGTGAGAATCAACGGCTTACCCAGCGATAGTATTCGGTCTAAGACAAGAGCAGAGAGGAGTAGGTGCGCACAAGGACTAGAGGCTATCTGAGTAATACTAGGGGACCATAACATTTATAAGCGAGTTTGTCAATAGTGGGGTGAGGGGCAGCGACCGGCCAAGTGGAAGTCTATAGCGAAGGTAAAGAAAAAAATAAAACACAAGAAAAAAGAATCAGAACAAAGAGAAAATAAAATAAAAACTTTGGTATTGTTAACTAAACGCTCCATTCACATGGTAAGAGAGGAAGAAAACCAAAAAAAAAAAAAAAAAAAAAAAAAAACCAAAAATTTATTTTCACACCCCTTAACT
>CAJDSM010033934.1:0-12952 GCA_903981925.1 Ostrea lurida
AAATCGTTATAAAACTTAGATAAAGTCATTCTCGTTCTCCAATGGGAGTACATGCTCAAGATTAATCAAGTATGCTTTGGAGTTTACCTGAGTTCATACTCAAAACAAAAGGCGTGCACGACAAACATATCCGCACAGAGAGACGAGTTTTGAGCACTGAATACGATAAGTTTTACATCCTCCAGTCCAGAACTGCTCATATTAAGAAAATGAATCTTAATGATTTTTTCGGGTGATTGCAGGTATCACCGAATTTTAGACGGCTAAACTCATCAATGCGTGAAGCACATTCAAATTTGATAGAAAAAGTTTTTACCGCTCTTAAAATCCGTGTAACCTGCAATATCACCGCGGGAAAAATATAAATTTATTCTCTGTAATCATTGTAATTTATGGATTACAACAACAAAAACAAGTCCCATTAGACTTTACTTGTTAGTTACAGTTAGGTGATCGAAAAATCACCTCAATTCTTAAAAAGGGTTTAACCAATGAGAATCGGCGCTAGTAGACCCGTCAAAATAACAATTAAATGATAATCTGATCACTACAATGAGTACCTGGGTATGGGACAGACAGAATACAGAAATCAGCATATCTGTTCTCCTTGTCCACCTTTTCTGACGAAGTGATGCTGAAAAGAAAACAAACAAGTTATAATGCTTCCGCCTGAAATTATTGAGAGCCGTGATCATGAATAATGACATACTTATAGGCCTATATAAAAAGACTCACTTCATTCCAAACTTCACTTTCTTCTTTTCCACCATGAGATCACAGATATATCTAATAGATAGAGTCTTTAATAAATTAATGTCATGACCTCGAAATCGGTCAAACGTCTGCACCAGAACCCCCTCCACGGTCTGTCGCTTCCTCCTGGGGCCGGTCAGGGGCTGCAGAAAAGACAGAGCATCACAACAGTTATAACACGACCAGTGGTACATTTCCTGGTAGAAAATAACAATCATTTTATGTAAACTTTTATAACCATTTACCTGAAAATAGAAAATCTAGACCCGTGCGTCCAAACATTTCTGCTCCACTGGCCAGAGTTGCTGAACGACAAACATGCTGAAAGAGATGTAAGCAAACAATGTATGTTATCAATTATCGATGTAATAAATTCTCTATTTCAACACATTTTTAAGACAAGGCAGTTTTGAAATATTTTTTTTTAATTTAATGGCAATAGTGTACATGTTATAGCAAACATCATATGTACATAGGGATGATTATTAAACTTATGGTGCAATATATCAATAAACTTTCATTGCCNAAACATCATATGTACATAGGGATGATTATTATTAAACTTATGGTGCAATATCAATAAACTTTCATTGCAAATTTGTATAATTCTATATCTGTTGGCAATCTGCATATTGTAATGGAGGAAAATACTGTCTTGATCTGGTAAGAGTTCAATAAATGTCCCGCCATCTTACCTTGCCTTCATACAGAATGACAGGCACGGGAAAACGAGACCTGCACCGCGCATAACGAGCCTGCTTAATTAGGTCCCTCATTTTAGGAACATCATACATACTCTGTACACTGAAAAAGCAAAAACTTGGTTAATTCCTATTGAAAAAACAATTCATTACTATCAATTAATGATCTATGATTGAGAACGGTGCAGTCATGGGCTATTCGCACTGACATTTTATTAGGGGGTTTTGCTCTTACAACAGATACATGGAGCAATTTGAATTGAATTATTTCTAAAAGTTTTCATTCTGTGCAGTTGAAAGGTCAGTTCTAATTTATCGAAAAATTTTAAATGCATACTGCAATATCGGCACATCATGACAATCATCTTTAATATGTACTGAGAAAAATAAGTATATACAGGTATTGAAATATTGACACATGACAGATGGCAATTAACTTTTTTTGAGAAATATAATAACACATCGAAATATCAACACATCATGAAATTTATTCCACATGTGCATGTCAGATGTACACGGTATATGTAGCTATTGGGAGTTTGTTTTGGCCTATATATCTTTCATAAGTGTTAGCATAACAATGATTTCACTCGTGACTTCCCTTTCCTGTATTTAGTGTGGCCTCATTCTTTAGATAGAAACACTACATCCTGTTGACTTTTCCCACTCACTGAGATTAGTGTTTATGTCCTTCCTTATTTACATGAGTCAATGTCATATCGATCTCATGCACTCACACGTATGTAGTGTGTCTGTTCAGAACTCTTAGCATCTAGCCAAGTCTACACACTTAAAGAGTTTTCATGTTTGAATTTGTGCACGTCTGGCATATCCCATATATAAGTATATCTAGTTAATCCACTGCATATAAAATTTATACATGTACTTTGATATTTTTAATTTAAACCAGTTTTAATCCAAAGACCAATGGACTATGACACTCATCTGGACCAGAATTCATCTTTCATAACTCTTTGAGAGGAAAGCCTTTACAGTTGTGTACACATTTATAATATCATATTATATAAATATTAAGTTTTTCATGAGAAATTGTGCCAAAATTAATGAATGCGAAGGTGTCCTTCTCAGAATGAGACAAAATTCTGGGATTTAGACAGTAATCATACAAAATTATCAGAAGATGTAATGTCAGACCTCTGGGAATCAGTAATCTATTAAAATTATCACAAGATACAGTCGAATCTCACTATCTCAAACTCGATGGGACCAAGAAAAAAGTTCGAGTTATCCCTGGATTCGAGATATCCAGGGTAAAAATACTCAGAAAATATGTGGCTGGGACCTCCAAATCAATTTGACATAGCCATCATGGCATGGTATTCAAGATATCAGTGTTCGAGATACCAAAGTTTAATTGAATATACTGTGGTAATCCTTACCCACGAATTTACGTCCCCGTTACTTCCCCTTATCTTCCCCATGATAACCTACAGACTTGTGGTAATTCAATTTCCAGCACTTTTACCCGGGATTTTTAACTAATGTTTCCTGTTACGTTTAGTTTCTTCGTCCGATAGCTGGTACTCTAAAAACACTACCTTGCTGGGATAATGGCCGCATAGCTCTCCACTAAAGTTTTTTATCACCTGCATAATTAAAAAGAATATCATTAATCACAAATCTATTATCTTGTCAATACAAATTAACGTTCACATGATGCAACTATAAAAACAGTTTGACAACAGAGAGGAATTAAACTTGATAATGATTTATATCACAATGACAAAATTATTAATGCAGTTTTGCATATGCATCTATTATCAATATTATTTAACTGCAGGTTTATACTTGCTATATCATAATTACCGAATATCGATAATCCTTTGAAAACAACACAAGGCATCTCTCCATGATAAATTCACCCTGCAAAAACAATTGAAATCTTTGTTATACTTGATCTAATAGTTAATAAAAATTGCAAAAAATATACAAGTGCAATATGTACATACACACACACAAAATGAAATATCTATATCTTAGTATTAACTGTGTATGGGTTTTAAATTTATTTCTCATACTTTTTGCTACATTTTCTTTGAATAAGCAACCTTTGTCGTAGTAGTTCGGCAATCTAACCACTGAGCTACCCAGGTTGACAAACAACATATGGTAATTTCTAATTTAAACTTTATTTTTCGGAAATCATATAAAAACTTTTTATAATGAAGAGATAAAAAAAAAAAGATTTTATAAAAAATGTTGGTAATGTTGCATGTGCCCTTAAGTCATGTTTAGTTCTGAATGTAATATCTGAATGAAGTGAATGCTTCATCACTGACAGGTATTTTTTCTACCTGTGCATTTGTTCTCAGGTATGAGAGGGGTTAACACCTGAACGAAATTAGCCCTTTACCTGTAGCTCTGGGCACTGTGGCCATGCTGCATCAGGTAAACAGATATAAGGAGACATATCTAATTACTGCAGAAAGTTGAACACCCTATGATACATAGTGAAACAGTCTATACACCATTATTATCAGGCATGTTCATTCCATCACTTTGACAAACTTTCAATTTCGAATAAAGATTGAGTGCAATCGGAAAGTAATTGAAAATACTTGACTTTTTTTGGAATGTACCGGCTATTTATTACATGTACTTGTAATTAAAGCAAAATCAATTACAAATACTTCCAATTAGTGTATAAAAATGTATTCAATTACAGCTAATGACATTGTACATTACTCCGTCCCTGCTACATGTACATATAACCCCATGATGTACTTGTCAACATTGAGTCATTGACTGCAAGATTTAATTCCAAACTTCCAATTTTTGCATACTTAGTGTTTTTCAAAAATATTGTCACAGAAATGGAAAAAACACTGACAAAAACTTGTATCATTTTTCAATGTTTAGTAAATTCATTTACAAACTTTTTAAAACACAATGAATTTTTCTTTGAAATCATTGCTCTCAAACGTGATCTACAGCTGATAAGAACATAAAATATAACTAAATACATTAAGAAAGTCTCCAACAAGATACCGGTATGTATATTATGAAACACTGATGCCCCTGGACCGCGTCCAAACTCAAGGTCAGGAAGTAAAAAATTTTGCTACCTGGGAAAAGGATTTGTCATAAGGAATACACACATGAAATATGAAAGACGGTTAGACCACCCATAAGTCATGACCTATGTTAAAATCTTGCAGACAGACAAATAGTTGGAGAGATGGAGAGGCCAAAAACTATATGCCCCCTAAATTAAAGATTCCGGGGACATAAAAAACATTCATCAAATTGAAACTGAAAGTATCCATTATCACATATGGCACAAAAAATATCTACAATAATAATGTAGTAGCCTTAAGCTTAATAGAAAATCTGACATGGTCTGACGTCTTACACACAGTCTCATACTGGTGATGTGGAAAAAACCTACCTCTTAAATTCAAGCTGCATTGACACTGTGATAAACATTATCATAAAATCAGTGATTTTTCTACATTTTTACAAAGGGTCCTGTGGCTTTCGAATTGGGAAAAATTGTCGATATTTCAGTCAAATTGGGAAAAATTAGTTTTATTGTAAATAAGTTTCAAAATGATATCAATTAACATTATATTGCCTTATTTTAGACATCTGATTTTCTTTACCCTTCTAAATTTTCAATTATTCTATCTTAATCATCATTCCCATAACTCTTAATTCTTAGATATATCATTCACACTGAATATTTTTTTTTTATTCAAATACTTTCTCCTTCCCTAATTTATATATTGGGATCTGAATTGGGAAAAAATTAGCAATTTTGGGGAGGGGAAAGGGCCGAAATTTGGACCCAAAATGGCCCTTAAAAAATAACTGATAATACACAACACTTGCATTGTGTTCTTTGGTGAGTTCATTAAATAAATAGATGACAGGTTCATCTAAACACCCACTATTGTAGCCACATTTAAATGAATATACTGCATGTAATGAGATAAAAAAATATTCAAAAATGCTCTCAAATATTTGAAACTTTTAGATTGTTCCTGAATATCGATATCACTCTATGTGAAAAAATTAAAAATCAAGTTTCTTTTGAAAATGAAATCCAGATTTGTTTATTTCTGTTAACCCAAAAAACAAAGTCTGGTAAGGCTGTATATTGGATATTAAACTTAACCATGTCATGGTATTAAAATAAGGAAAAGTGTTGATATTTTGAACAAGAACATGTGTGTTACAAACTTACAGTTTCCTCCAGCGTAAGTGCGGACATTTTAGGTTATAGACTTTGTATGGGAAAATATGACGACCGAGTTTTTTGGTGCATACACGGACCGAGCTTGCGAGGTCTGTTCGCGAAAAAAAAACAAAAAAAAAACGAGGTTGTCATATTTTTCCATACAAAAGTCTATAACCTTTTTATTATATACTTTCAATTTCATTTAGAAACTAACAAAATTTTTATTTTTAACACTTTTCAATAGTTTAACAGACTAAGAGCTGAAAAACACGAACAAATTTGAAACTTAAAAGTTTGTTGACGTTTTAACAGTAACGTCAAGAAACGTGCTCTATTATGACGTCACAATCAATTTTCCAATTTTGTTCAATTATGACGTCAGCTTGCGGGCCGAAAAGTTTCCGGGCATATATTATGTGATATTGGCCCGCAAACTTCTAAAGGAAAAAGAGGAGATGAAATTGAAAGTATATAATAATGTGACATATATCACTTTAATTCAGTTGATGATTTGAACATTTTCAAAAATTCCATGCTCTTTCTATTTTTCAAAAATACATTAAAATGATATTGTCTTATTCCATTTATATAAGTGTTTGTTAAATAGAATCTGTATACATGTAAAAGCGTCTCTGAACAAAAGAGAAAAGGCATGTCTTGTAAATTTAATGAATAAATCAGAAAATTTTAAATTGAATTTCTAAATTACAAACACACAAGTTTCAGCCTTACTTCTAGTTCTAGTGTTGAAAAATTTCATAATCAATAATAGGTAAAAATCTTAAACTTTATCAATCAATGATCGATATAATCAGTATTTACATGTAGTTAATATATGTTTATTATTTTGGGGGCTATTTCTTTTAAGTTTTTGAAAATGTGCAACATACACACATCTATTAGCCTATTAATGAGTAGTGAAAAGGGTGCCCTTTTCTTGTCGTAAATCTATATATAGCATGCATTTAATTTTAAGAATCCCCCAAATTCCAGTTCACTCAGGTTCTAACTAATGGCTTTCTCTGGGTAGGGATATATATCAAGTTATCAACTAATCCAATATACTCCCACATTTACATCATGATGTGTGCGGGGGAGATCAGAAATTCAATGGACTCCATATTTCACCAACACCAGCTGGTGTCGCTGCTTTGCCTACTTTTCAGAACTTTATTTTGCAGATCTATCTTTAAGTTTCTAGATGTAATAATTCAATCTTTAAATGATAATTCTATAAGTTAATCATAATTAATACGGTGGTATTGCCATGTCTTCAACTCTGCTGGTGTCGCTGCTTTGCCTACTTTTCAGAACTTATTTTGCAGATGTACACTCAAGGGTCAAAAGTATTTCCGCACTGCTAATTTTCACTATATGTCTATCACAACTTTCATATTTTAAAATCTTCACAAAAAATTTATATTCAATGTTATCATTGTGAAATTTTCAAAATATATGCAGAATTCACTCAAGATCTATAACACATGTTTCTGTAAATGGCATTTTCATATTTTTGTGTGGGTCGATTTTTGAAAGATGGGTAGATTTTTTTCAATGCTGATTAATATGAAAAGTGTAAGATTACTAATAAAAATCATAAAACATGATGATCCCAGTGAGTGTTAAAAACTGTAACACAGAGAGAAATAATTATAGTTAACAGATTAAAATAGGGAATTATGCATGGTTTTGTGAGATTTTCATAGTTATGACTGCAGTAGAAATATTGATATCAGTGCTCTAAAAAAATGTATTATTCAATGAATTATATAGTGAAGATTAGAGTGCGGAAAGTACTTTTGACCCTTGAGTGTAGCTTTCTAGTTGTGAGAATTCTGTTTTTAGATGATAATTCTATAATCTAATCATGATTAAAGTTCTAACACAAAAAAATAACGCATCATTTTGACTTAGGTCTCACCTCCTCATTCAATTTCTTTACCCATGGTGTCAGCTAGCACACAAATACCCAAATTCCAACTGACATCAAATTAGATCTAGTCAGGATTTAATAATTTCAAGAGTACATGTATCATCCAATACTAAACCGAATCTTACTTAGATCTGTGAATTACATGTAAAGTTGTAAAAGATTGGCAAAGTAGCAACACTAGCTGAATGGTGCTGCTGAATTTCTGAGGGTTGTCACTGTACAGAGTCCAGATCCCTTTAAATTGGGAAAATTATTGATTTTTTGGGTCAAATTTGGAATTTTTTGATGAATGATGATACAATTATGATAAAAACAAAAAAACATATTTTTATTCAAAATATTTCAACATCAGTCCTTTTGTATTTTTTCGCTGATTGTTAATCAGCATAAAATGAAACTAAAATCCAAATCAAGTGTCATGAAATATGCATCTAATTTATACCACTTCTCTAAATTGGAATTTATTTTACTATCAAATTGTGAAAATTTTGCTTGAATATTTTTCAATTGGGAAGGGAAATCAGTGACAGCCCTGATTCTCATTTTTCAATATGGATCAAGTCCGCTCTGACTCTCCCCACAATATAAATGTGGGGGTAAGATTCTGAGGAATCTCGGATTAGTTATCAATTTCATTTTGGTTGACTTCATTCATAGTATCCATAGTAGTAATATGCAGAAATCATTTTCTCTATTGCATCATGTATGATGTAGTTGTATGTTGATTTGTTCATTGTGGGGTTTGCGTTCAGGTGTCAATCGATGAAAAGTAGAATCGATAATCATGCAGAATCAAAAAGCCAAAAAATTATCGTCATTGAATCGATTGTCTGCGACTATTTTCATCACTACTAATAATACATATTGAACGTATATCATGTTGCCAAGAATTCAAAAACAGAGTTAAATTAGAGTGACTGTGACATGTGTATAGTACAATTAATTCTATAAATCTTAACACTTTGAAATTTAACTTGCCTAACATGCAATACTAAGAATTATTTTTAAATACTGAATCAGTGAAGTGTTTTGTACTTAAAATTTCATAATAATAATCTTATTATAAAAAATGCATACAGGTTCTTCAGATACTTATATAGTAGTAAAAACATATAATATACATCAGTTCATTCTCATTAAGCTACTAGAGTCTAAAGTATCAGTCACACTATAGAACTCACGAGCTGTCAGGATCAAGGAAATCATCATATAAAAATTCTACCTCAATGTCGCCATCTTTAACTTTATGTGCAGTTTTAACACAATGCTCTAACAGATTGTGAATATCCTCTGGCTTTATTTCGTCTGATGATGTCAAACTCATTATTAACAGACTTTTAAGCAGCAGAAAGCGTGTTTGTTATTGATAGATCCTCCATGTTGCAACGATCACAGGATTGGTAAACTGGTGGTAGTGGACCAGTTTAAATAAAAAGAGTTCAGAGTAAGGGAGGTAATGCAGACGTAAAATGAAAATGAAAGTAGCTAAAGCAACATGGTGGTAAGGTCGTTGAAAAGGATCGTGTGCGGTGTTTCGGGGGGAGTTGACAGCGCTGTGTCAGCGTATATACTTAAACAAAAAGGTATAGTATGACAAACCATCATGTCAGTGAAACCAAAGGTATAGTATCTAAATTTTAATCAATGAGTTCATAAAATACGTTAGGCCTGTAGATTGCAACTTGCAAGATGTGACTAGAAATTTAAATGTGACTTTACGTTACTTGTTTGTTGGTTAGTACTTATTCTTTTTTTGAAACTTGAAAGTGTTTGAAATCACTGGAACCGCTAATTTTATCAGTAATGGACCTAATGATAGTAGGGGTCAAAACCAACCCCTATTAAAAACATCCTTGTGTTTTTTTTATTAGAAGGTGGTATAGTATAGACCCTTAGTATTATCTTTGCAGTAAAAATTTCTGGTTCCTGTGGCAAAACTTACTTTTCTGTACAATAAAACTAAACAATATACATGTAATGGTCAGTCGGATCTGATCGCTTGCCAGTGGCCAGATAGCTCAGTAATTGGTATCTAGCACCTGACTAGAGATTCAGGGAACAGCACTTAGTGCTACTTGCAGATCTCTAGCTTTCTGGGAAATTATTTGGACAGTCCAGAGAGTTACAGATCCACCCCTGAAAAGAACCTAGGATTTATGGTGCAGAAATGACCCTATGTACAATGTTGAGGCCGTATATCGTGTATTCTTGCACCACCAGCTCAAAAAATATTCCTAACATATTTTCCACTATATTTGTATCCAAACATGCCTTCAAACATTCATCAAAGCCCTATGTGATTGGAAATTCCGAAAACTCACGGCTTCAAACAATTTTGTTGGTTGACGAATCCATGTTAGGTAGCCAGTCAATTCGAACCCTGTTCCTCTCCATACTTGTAAATATCTGTAAGACAATAATTTGAGCCATTCCTAGCGAAAAAAAGGCCCTTATCATATCCAAAGATGATTTTTAAAAAATATAATGTAAAAATGCAATGTCATCTTTTTTATACATCAGACACCATGGTTACCAATTATCTGTTAGTTAATTTCATCTTTGGATCACTGTTAATGACAATCAATATTGCTCTAATATAACTTGAGGAAATGTTTTCCATAGTTCAAAATTTAGCACTAAAATACTTAAGGACCCTTTTTGCTAGGAATGGCTCATTCATTTGTGAACAAATAACTCCACTACTATCTTTGATTAAATGTTTTTCATGAAATCATCCCATTTCATTTAAAAAATAATAATTTCAATAGGTTTGAACCTTGAATTTAATTTTTCCAATGAACAAAAACGAATTTTATGCTGATACAAAATTCTGTATTATTTCTAGTAATTGCGGACTTGGTGTAAATTTGTGTCATGTGGTTCAAACTACATTTACATTATTTTATGTTGATCATCAATATATTTCACAGACTTACATGTAGCTTTCACAAAATATAAATTTATTTAAACTTTAAAGGATTTGCCATTGTTAGGTTATGAAGTAATAGGACTGTTTATGAAGAATTGGGATGAGAAGGATGAACGTGGGCAGTGTTCAGCAGACCACGACAGAGACGATGCTAAATTTGTTTGTCAGCAGATCGGAATTCCGTTCCATGAGGTGAATTTTGTCAAAGAATACTGGAATGATGTGTTTAGGTACAGTTAGAATCATAATGTTTATAATTTGTGAGATAAACATGTATGATATATGACATTTAACAATTTTCTGAATGTCAAGGATTCAGAGTTTTCAGACTTGCAATTAGCTAAATCAAAATACACATATAAAGGAATTTGATCCATTCATATTCAAGTAAATTTTTTTGAAATGAAGTTTTTCTTATCTCAATGTGTCGTCATCTTTATCATTTTGAATTTTGGTTCCCTGTTTTAAAAAAAATTTATGAATATTAATCCTATTTTAATGTAAATCTGTTTAATAATGGGTCATAACTTAGTGCAATGCTGCAGTTGGTCTTTAAAACTTCTCATATCCATGCATCTCTAACGGCAAAATGAATCTGGTAAGCTTCATTGCCTATGGGCCTCTTTTTTTCTTTTCAAGTCCTTTCCTTAAAGATTACCAGAGTGGCAGTGTCCCAAACCCAGACATAGTTTGCAACAGACACATCAAGTTTGGCGTGTTTTTGAAGCATGCTCTGAGGCAGTTTTCAGCAGACGCCATTGCTACAGGACACTATGCCCGAACGTCTGTCGGGGAAAACCTGCAATTCAAGGACTCCAACATAGGTACTGATTTACTTGTAAATGCATTTCACAAACGAATAATTACAAATTATGCTTAAGAATTTTAAGAAAGTTTTCATTGTAACTAAAAGCTGCAACCATTGAATGGCAGTATGAAAAGCACCTGTAAATGGTGGGGAAGTTATTTTCTGCAGAACTCTAGTTTCTATCTTATGATATGGTACAAGCTGGCATGAATGAAAGGAGCCTCTCTGAAATATCATCTATATGTACTTTGAAATAGTTGTTAATTTTTGTATGATTATTATGGAATTGGAGGGGGGGGGGGATATATTGATTCATAATTGTAACGTGTAGCGGTCACCCATCCAGGTGCTGACCACGCTCGCCGTTGCTTAACTTGCGTGATCAAGACAGGAACTCTACCACATCGCCAGAAAAGCTAGCTCCCTAGCGAGGCAGTATAAGTTCCCTTTATACTGTCCGCTACACTTCCTCCCGCTCTGGGAAGCTTCGTCCTGAAGCTTCGCATGGGTCCTCTCTGAATGTTTTTGGCACCTGTTCAGCAACGGCACCCGCCGTTCCTGACGACATCCACCGTCGTCCCCGGACAAAACCACGTCTGTACACCAGAGCTCCGAAGAGACTCTACCTGACACAGGTCTCCGCCAAACACCAGAGTCACTATGCTGCCACCAATTTGTAACGTGTAGCAGTCACCCATCCAGGTGCTGACCACGCTCGCCGTTGCTTAACTTGCGTGATCAAGACAGGAACTCTACCACATCGCCAGAAAGCTAGCTCCCTAGCGAGGCAGTATAAGTTCCCTTTATACTGTCCGCTACACTATGAAATATAAAAAATATTAGATATTATGAAAAAAATTATACAGAGACTCTGTGTATGCATGCAAACATTCCTAGAATTTTTGTCTACAGAAATTTAGGTACAGTGATTTGGTTAATTATGATATATAAATTTGTAAAACATTTAAAAGACAGTGATGATGAAAAATAGGCGAAGAAATGGATGGAAAATTAGATAATTTCTGATGTCAGATGAAGACAGAGAAAAAGTAGATTTTATCTCCCTTTCATTGAATAACGTACAAACAAGACATGATAAACGATGGATTACAAAAACCAATATGGTTTGCAGCAAAGATATAACATCAGGAGATATATTATATGTGTTCCTGTTTGTTTGTTTGTCCACATATGCTTGACAAATGTAAATTATTTAAGGAATGACTCTCATTTATAAGATATAAATTAGTGTTGGAAAATTTATGTATAAATTGCTGGAAACCAAATTGCATCATATGAATATGATTTAAGTGTCAATGAAAATCATTCTTTATAATTCATGTGATGTAATCGTGTATTTTGATAGGAATATTTGAATTTTATATGAGTTGGAGAAATGTTGCCAATGTAAAAGTCATTTACGAAGTATGAGAAATAGAGGATCTTGAATGAGTGCTTTAAATATGGCATATGAAATTTATGAAATGGGTTATCGGATGTAACATTTCCCGAGCCTTGGCGAGGGAAATATTTAAATCTGGTACCGAATTTCATATGCTATAAGCACGAGTATAAGATTCTATTTATCACACAACTATCATAAACGCATATCTTGATTCATTTTCTG
>CAJDSM010033937.1:0-13561 GCA_903981925.1 Ostrea lurida
CCTTTACTTTTGAGACGGTATATGCACCTATCTAAGCCTGGTTTATAGTGTCTATTGGTATTTGTATTTCAGGAAACCCGAACTAATTTGCGAAGATCGAGCGATTATTATGAATTCAGCAACCAAAAGTGGAACACCAGATACAAAAATGGAGTTCAACGAAGGAGTAATTTGAAAACAGCGAATTATTATAATGACCACGAAAGGTACATCCGTGCACATGGAAGGGTTCCATATAACCGGCGGAGAAAAATACACAGATATAGAACAGGTCACAGGCGGTACCACATACACAGGTTTAAAAGAAGATCTAGACACATCGGAGCAGTACAACGGCCCACATATAGGAGAAAATACAGAACAAAATACAGAAGACATAAAAGAAGACGGCGAATCCACAGAAGGCATAGAATTCAAACGTTTAGAAGATATTTTAGAGGAATATCACACATTAGACGAAGACGAAAGCACACCGTGACATATTCTTATAAATCAAGATATAATAACAGACGATGGGGTTCCTTTGGAAAAAGGGATATAATATCTACCACAAAATATAGGACACAGTTAGCGTTACGCAGAAGAAAACAAATTCCTCAACGACATATGCATTGGAGATCTTTCAGAATTAGACCTAGTATCACGTCTCATGGGAAAAGAGGTATTATATCAAGACAAAGTAATTTATCAAAACGTTTATCAAGTCAGAGGAAGATGAGGAAAGGACGTATATCTTCTTAAATGCCCAGAATTCGAAAAGAAAAATTTGATAAATATTCTTAATCTGTGGGCAAAATGATATCAAACCAATTCGACGAAGAAGGAAGGATATTTGACTTAAACCACAATAGGCAGCCGAAATACGTTGGGCCTCTCTTGAAGCCCCCTTAAGAACAAGGATCACACCTTTTTTTCGCACGTCCGAAGATGATAAACAACAAGAGACCTGGACAAAAAAGAAAGACAGAAACCAAAGTTTCAAGAGTACGGAAAATGGAAACATGCATAAAAGAAAACATAGACGGTACAGAATACACAATCTCTAAGCGCAAACACCAAGAACACGACCGTAAGCTTTATTTAATAGGAGACCGCCTACATAACACCATTGCGGACGTCATATTTCTACAGAAGCCCCCGCGCACCGATATACGATATAACTGGAAAGAGAACTCTACCAAAAATATCCCTACCGACAATTAACAACAAGAGCAGTTATCGACATTCACGACGATTTGTAAGCAGATCGATTGGACGACATAAGCTAGAGCATGTGCTATAACTCGGGAAAAAATTTTACAAGCAAAACATTCGACGTTAAGGAGAATTGTTCGAACATTCACTTGAGCGAGGAGGAGGCATAGAGCCGGCGTTCACCTGACAAGTTTAAAAAAGATAAACGGTACACAACCTCTACTTACGATCTAATTTCAACCACAGGTTACAAGCAAGACCGGTATAGAAAACGCATCCCGACTATTTGCACCAAGGAGCGTGGGTGCCACAACTAACAATCACCATTTCGCAGACAGTTTTCTAACAAAGAAGTCCGAGTAACGACAAATTTATAAGGAAGACGGTTAATAATGACCGCGTCAAATCCCCGACAATTTTCAACAAAGGCGGTACAATCAACACATCTCTCGCTGAAAGACAAATAAACCCACATGTCATTACAAGTACGACACATCGACAAATGTGGTCAAAAAAACAAAAGACGTATACTGGCAGCGTTCCGTGACACAATGAAAAGTACGGTATTAAGGGAAAATCCACACGGTTCGGCGCGACATATTTCATAATAAGGGAGACGAGTAAATATAATGCCAGGTACGCGTATTTCACAATCAGTGTCACAAAGAAGGCAGATGTATACACGACCATGCCCGCTAACATCACTTTTGACAATTCACAAAAAAGTAGACTCGACAATTCAGAACAAAACGACATCGACAAATTCTGATCAAAACAAGACGCGTACTAGACGCTTTCAAACAAAGTCAACAGTCATATAACACATTCCGTGATCAATTTCAAAGAAAAACGATATATAAACCTGACCGAAGGGAAAACCAATTCACAAAAGATACGGTCGAAAAATTCTCGACAATTACGACCAGAACGTATACCTTACCCTGTAGTAACATAAGGTTATCAAAAAACAATAGATAAAATCTAACATTCACGGATCAAAGCAGGAAAGTCCGCGGTCAGAAGTTTTACAAATGGAGGAAAGGGAAATAAAACCGTTTTAACATCCTAGTCTCAAGAGAGAAAAAGTTTGCATCTCAATCTAAGTTTTGAAAAAGTAATATCTGGGAAAGTGAAGCACAAGAGGAAGGATCCACAGAGAAAATTCCGATTACTCTGTTTGCGAATCCCGAGCGTCTCTCAAATTATGGTATCTACAGTTGGGGCAACTACCTGTACATTCCAAGGCGTTTAGGCATTAAAAGATACTCTCAAACAAAGCAGGGAGATAGAAAGGTTAAAGTTCTCCTTCCAAAGCCCTAATCTGATAAACCTAGCAACTGAAAATACACAAATTTCCCCTCCACAGTAATATAACACGTGTTTATAATGAAGAGATGATCTTTGGTGTTGACACTAAAATATATTATTCCTGGCATAAAAAGAGAAATCTTCTACCAGCTGGAGGGTGATACTATGAAATCGGGAATACTCAACACGAACCTGTGATGTGGCTTTTGCTAGAACATTATACATAATCACTATGTTCACTTATACTATACGCCAAAGAAAAAATTGGTAAGAAATGTTAGCACACTTTCAACACCTGGGGGAAATGCGTGTTATTTTGTATGTATGAAGGTTACTAAGAATAATATTTCGTGGGACTGTGAATTCATTATAAAAGATATGACAAGACGCGCCAAATCACTCAAAAATCCAGAGATATGAATGATTGGAGGTAGTCAGCAATCCATTCGGCGGGTCATCAAGCGATGACGACATAAAGGCTTAGTTATCGTTCCCGAAGAGACATCGTACGAAAATATAGAAGTCACGACAATCAGCTCAAATATGTATGGGCTAAACATGACTCATTTCACAATATTCACTTCCCCGAGATATATGATTTGGTTAATGAAGGTCGGGTTTTCAATAGTGGTTTAAATACATATCATCATCATTCAATGTTATATTGTTTCATTCATTTATGATATTATGTTCATTTCTCGAAAGAAATGAAGTATGACATTGGGATCGGAAAGGATGTTGCCCTATATTGCAGATTCGTAAACGAATCTACAGGCGAATGAATACACACTGGGAACTCATATACGATTTTATCTTGAATTTTGTTATATGTCATATGTTAAGTAAATAGAAAATTATGAAGTTAATTAACAAATTAGAAAGATGGATATAGAAAAACAGATCAACAGCCTAGATATTTTTTAAATGCAATATAGTTTGAGGAATAAAGTACATATACCAAATGGGCGACATTTAAATATATTTATAATGTAGTATAACGCTCATCAAGAGCTGATTTCACGTGCCACTCTCATTGGGTATTACGGAAAATGGGCAAAAATTAGACAACACCAAGTTTTGAAGAGGACCCAAAAAAATTTTGGAATAAAAAGCATATAATGAGAAAACATATCTAATTATTTATATAATACCTAAGATTTGAGGAAATATAAATTTATAAACCCAGCATGTTTGAATTCTTATTTTGGTGGTAATGTCGTTACCGGTGGTCATATTATCAAATAAAACAGCACTGGCCTGTGCCAACTAAATTGAACGCTGCGTTTAATAATAATGAAATTTCAATGCTTAATATAATTGCAATATGATAAGTACTTTCACTAAGAAGCATATGTACTCCTTTAATATATGTGTAATCTTTTAAGCAGAAAACGCATGAAACTACTTAGATCCAAAGAAGTCTTTTACAACGGCAATTTTTCAACAATTCACAGTTTTTTGGCAAGATTACTAATGGTCGAATAATATAACGATAATAAGTATCGAGAAGTCAAAATGACCTGCTTTCGGATGTGTTTTCATTACAACTAAACAATAAGGTCGTTGTCCACAGTCACTTGTAAAGTCAATTATGTCGCAAATATACTATCGCTTGTTATATGTGAATCTAAATTATTCTCCACTACGAGATTCTAAGCCATTGGGTCACACCATCAATGTCCCTGACAAGTATTCTTAGCAACAATTTGTTACGCTGGGGGCCAAGGCAAAATCCGTAAGTTATACAGGAGATTGCAATCACTAAGGTTACTTACCAACACCGTTTACTTGATTTAGAAAAACATGAACTTACCAGTACACTTTTGCTAACAACCAATGAAAGACACAATAGGCGACCAAGGTTAACTTTCGTCTTAAAACACGTAATCATACCCATAAAAACAATCACTACATAAATGCCTCGAGTGTGGGTCTCATCATGGCGGGACGCGTCCTGACAAAGCGAAGTAGGTATATCAGGTGGCCATTGGAGGAGTTAAGCAAATCCTACTGATTGACCGGAGTGCACCATCCCGCCGTGAACCCGTAGTCGAAATCAAAGTAAAAACGGAGCGATTTACCCGGTAAGCTAAACCACAACATATACTAAGGTAATGAACAAAATGCAGTCTAAAAATCTTCATAGTAAGCTCACATAAGAAACAAAATCAGTACAAACATGTGATTAGTGATACATCCTTTTTGGTGAGTTAATCTGCTAATACATAGTGTCCCACTCCTATTATCGCGGACCTGTACGAATTTTGCGAATGATTTGTAGCGGCAATTCACGACATTCAATGATTAACTCCATGCAAACTGGTCAAAACCCATTATTATTTAGTATAGTTAGCCTGGTTTCGCTTTACAAAAATTAATTGTTCCGTCCATATTTGCATGCAGTGCTTCTTGTTGGCGTCGATAATTCGAGATACTCAATCCTCGCAGAAGATATGCACCAACACATCACATAAACGCAGGTGAATAGTGGTATTTATTACTAGCACTATGTAAAAGAGGAAAAGTTGACGAATTGCATACAGTATAAAAGTCAGGTTCACGCATTATCATATAGGTAGATATTCATTCTACTGCCAATTATATCAGGAGTCCACATACATTAGGGACAGTAAAAAATAGATCCAAACATAATGAAGCATGATTCTTCGTAAGATTACCATGTGGTGTCCTTTATATCGTCAGTTCTCGAGAGATATTATCAAAATGACTATAACTCGTTGAAATCATGAATTGGGTAATTGCATAACACATCCTATGGCTAATACCGCTAATATTGTATCAGGTTGAACGGAAACACCGGCAAGTTTTTTGTTTTTATCTCACGTAACAGTTTTTGTAACAAATTCTGCAGACAAGACAATTAACATTACAGACAGTTGCTTCTTGTAACAAAAAACGGAAAAAGAATATTATAATAGTGATCATTCATTCTAAAACTTTCTTCTTAAAGCGCCGCTATGAAGTCCAAATTCATTTACAAATATTCTGAAGTTGGAGTAGTTAAACCGAGCCGAGATGGGGTTTGATAAACGCTTGGCGCACCATTAAATAATATTTTTTGAAGGAGTTTGTTTTTGAGTGAAAATCAGAATGTCTTCCAATCAGTCACTGTTGGAAATTCCAATTGGTGCACAAAGGATGTGTGCTCTTTTTGTTTAGCTGGACTTGTTTTATGGCGACTGTTAAACTTCAGAAAAAGGCAAAGAACGCCGACACATGTGTATCAATTCTCGTAGTTAATATTTAAGTAAATTTAACAACAAACGAATTCAATTATTAAGACAGAAATTAATTAACTAAATGTTTTTATATGAAAAGAGAGAAATAAATATCTTAGACTTGAAATGATTAGTCATTATTATCGACATTTCGATATATTTGATGACGTACATTTTTCCCAATCATATTAAGGAGTTATAAGTTTTCATTACATATATTGATCGCATATAGCAAAAATATATCATTTCGTGTGTAGACTATGAATTAAAAAACACTACTACATAAGTGATTTCGTTACACATAATATCGCACCAAAGTTTGAAAGTACAATAGTCATCATATCAAAAACACTAAATGCAGTGATAGATAGGAATGTGGTGCTACCATAGAATATAATGGAGAACGTTATGACGTGAGTAACATGGTTTATAGCACAACACAAAATTGTGTCAATCGATCCCAAGGAATTAATAAGTCACAGTGTCACACGTCGAATCTAAAGCATCTAGGGATGTGCTTATTATTACTGGTGATATATATCGTCTGAAACTTGCCATAAAGTTAAATTAAATTAATTTTATGATATAGAAAGCGTGTAAACAAGTAATAGGAAAAGTCAAAATATCTTTCACGCAGGAAAAAGTTATCTATTGCTTTTTAATGGTCTTATTTGAACATTGCTTTGAGGGAAAAAAATAGATTTTTCACCTGTTCCGTCAATTCAAAGGAAAAATACAACATCGTATTTATGAGACAAAGCATAGGATCGGTGAGTTTATATATTTTTTTACAATATATCTTGTTAGAAAAAAATCTGAATTAATGGTTTTATGTATAAATTTCTTTTCCATAAGTGCATCGTAAAAAAAAAATATATAAGTATTGCCTACACGGGTAACAAGATAGGAGGTTAAGTGTTTTAAATCTATGACTGTTGTCAACATTGTAATGAATTATTCAGTCCATTGTGATCGTGGCGTTTTGGCAATTCCCAATGATTGCAGTATGAAAATAACATCACGGGGAAATTTCTGAAGAAATTAATTTGATTAAGCAAGAAACGTTTCAGCACATTTGTCTAAATTATTGTAACTTTTTTTGAATGTTTGTGTAAAATGATATAAAATCTCGTCAAGATAAAAGGACACATGACTTGTATTCCAGTAACATTATACTACCAGTACATGTACTCTGAATTTCCAAGTCAAAACTCACATGTAAAAGTTTGCTGTAATACGCAGGTTTCGAGATAAGAACTCTCCTGCGTAGGAGGTGAATTTAAGTGAGAAAGAGTGGGCCGACAGTCAGTGAAGTACAAGTAATATATTGGATGTGATATATCGAAATAACGTTACGTAATTAATCTTATGAATTTAATTATTCCCTGAATACTTATCACTTATTTACGTTGTGTATTGGTCGATTTCCGGTGATAAAACAGCATATGAAAAACTTACTAAGTACAATCACTTACGCAATGATGAATATTTGTCATACTCCCGCATGAAAACAACTGTTTTGCGCCTTGTTATGTATTCTATTTAGGACTTACGAGATTGAATTCACTGTTTGTTATCTTCGCCTTTACATGCGAACCAACTCTAACTCTCTTAAAACGGTTGTAGAACAGTTCTAATGACCACTTTAAGTTAACTTAGAACAGTTTTGCTGACTGCTCTGGAATAAAATCCTGACTGTTCTGGGTCAGAATGCTGACTGCTCTAGAAAAGAGCTGTTCTTGATTAGAATCATTGAATGACTGCTCTATGAATATATCTGACTGGCCTAGATCAGTTCCCAATCTGCTTTCGAATACTAGAATCATGCAGTTTGTCCTCAATTTCAATTGGAAACTGACATGCCGAGCATTAAATATTAAGATCGAGAGAAATTATTAATTATTTAATTTAAATCACTAATTTCCACCAAGTTCTGACTTAGTTATAAAATATACTTAAACAAAACCCCGCAAAACAGAATTGAAATGGAGGTCCATTACAGATTGAACGTCCGATTGGTAAATTTGTTATAATTGTGCTATTAAAACAATGCATATACACAAATATTGAACGGTAATCATTCCATTCGCACCAAACTAATATTTAAATCATATTTCGGGATATTGAGCATCTTTTCCATGAACACTCTGGAGTTTTTGTTGAATACACAACTTCCAGCGCGAAAGAAGTGTATTTGTTGACACCAAAGTGGTCTATAGACCACACAACGTACATAATTGAAGATGGGTTATGAATTGATTGCTATAAAACATTCATGAATAAAGCCCATTTGCAGAAAGCAATGTCACCTTTGATATACCCAATTATTTAAACCCTGTTAAACTTATGAATTGATTGCTATAAAACATTCATGAATAAAGCCCATTTGCAGAAAGCAATGTCACCTTTGATATAACCAATTATTTAAACCCTGTTAAACTCTAATTGCTATCATTTCGGTATTGTACATCATGACTTCGAGAGTTGCAAGTAGTTTTATCTTAACAATTTCTATCATATTTAACTATTATCAAGTAAAATAGGCAAAGTATGATAAGGATAAGATGTCATATTCATACAAGATTTTATTTTACTGAGTGTGTAGCTTTCTGAAAATTGAACATGTTGAAAGAGTAAGCTATCATATATATTTTATTTGAAATGTATGTTTGTTAAATCATACACATTTTTCCAATGGCAAACTGAGAAACATTTTCATTTTCTGATTCTATCAATGTATTTTCTATTTGCACGAATGTCTTCCCATTGTTCTTGAATTAACAATTCTTTGTCTCATGTAAGGAGACAGTCTACTTAGTTCCACAGTCGGCATATTTATTGACAATGACCATTCACGAGCGAATTCTAAAATGGACTGATGGTTTCCAAAGCGGTTAATTATATATACTCAGTGCTGTTCTAATTCTTGACCAGAGATATTCTAGAACATATCAGCTATATACCAGGGGATTAGAGCTATTCTATGACAGATCTACGTCTGTTCTAAGTTCTTTTGACTGTTTTCCACGACTGGTTGGTTGAGAGGGTAGAGAAGTGGTCGCATCTGTAATAGGAACATGTGATAACCACCATCCCCCCCCCATAACATTTCAAAAGTTCAATTTTCAAATGTTTTGATGTTGTTGAATATCCATATTTACCACAAAATTTTCATATTAAAACACTTATGTTTTTACATTATTTACAACTTTTGTTATTAGATAATTCTTGGAAGGGAAAAAACATCTCAAAACCGGCCTATTGACTGTCCCTGTGAAGAGTGTGATGTAAATAAATTTAGATTTTCTTTTACCAAAAATGATGAGACTGCATTGGATACAAATATGAACTGTGATAAGGAAACGCATTGATAGATGTCTAAAGCAGTACAAGTTGTACCTGATGGTATTTTTCAACTATCCAAGTATGCACTAATTAACTCCTATCGGTATAAGTAATATTACCCTTAAGATCTAACGAGAATTCAGCAAACTAAACAAAGGAATATTGCTTACCAGCATACCTGCAATGTACATTTCGTATAAACCGCCATGACCTCAGACAAAATCGTCATATACTCGGACACAGAAACGATGATTGTCATAATCGGGTTGCTGGGATCACGGTCGTATAAGTTGGAAACTAACGTAAATAGCTATTTGGAAACATCACAACATTTCATGAATAACTGAAGTATTTTGAGGGTACAAAAGTAAATAAATTATTAATAGCACGGTTACGTAATTTATATACATTTTATATTCTGAATTTTCTTTAAAATTGGAATGTGAAATTGTTCCATATAATGATAGGCGTTGGCACTCTACGGAAACCATATCATTACAGCTGAAAACGCTACGTATTGATCAAAATGTGTTAACGTCACATATGGGTGGTGATACCTTAACACAAGAGAAATAAATATCAAAAGGATGTAAAATACATACCTTGTAGTAGTGGTTTCTCCAATCTGTTAATCCGAGGCTTATACCAGGTAAATTTTGTCTTTGAAGCTTACTACAAACAATTTATGACATTGCTGACTGTAACAGGTGCGTTTTGTATGTGGTGAATAGTATTCAGACCAACGCACGACTAGGTCTAGGCCCGATGATAAGTACTTGAGTTTTTTTCTGTAGGAAAAGGAAATAAAATATTTCCCTGTGAAAGAAACATGGGCTGGAAACCAACTATTCAGCTGGCGGTATTAGTATCCGTTCTCGTGATATTTTGCTGCCTAACCTTCTTTACAGAAAATGTTCAAGGTAAGTTGGTTTATTGTTTGTTTCTTTTTCGTCCCGTCGAGTATCGAACTCACTACATACCGGTTATAAAGCAAACGGTCAACCGCTGAGTCACCGCGACCGGTCGCTCAGGGCATGCCTAATTTCTTTTAGATAATTATATTGCAGACGATCTTTATCGAAAATGGTTAAAACAAAAAAAACATTTCGTTTCTCAAAATAATTTTCTCGATCCAGATCTCTTGTAGCAGAATGAATAAATAATCATAAAATAATCCTGACAATAATCATGACATTGAACATCTATCTGTTTTTACAGGCACATATGTAAGTAAATTTCTTACGGTTTGATTGGTTATGAAATGAAATGCTTATTTCCATACATGCAAATTTATTCCTTGGTCTGTGAATAGAATTAAAAAAATACTTGAAATCACCTGAAATCGTACATGCATCCCATCATGTTTGTGTATTAACTTTTCTGATTATGAACACCCCACCATGCTTGCATCCTATCCCAGCATATCTCCGTCTGTACTCTTCTAGCAATATGGATGTATATACATCCTAGTATACTTGTTCTCAGTAAGAAATCTTACTAGTCCACGCCACTATAATTCCCCGATACACAAAGACATAAACTTAGTCATGGGCATCTTTCACATTCACATATGTGAAGGAAAGACTTCAAGCATATTGTGCCACAACATAATATACCACAAGTGATGCTTCTCCCATAATGTATATGTCTTCTTAACATTACGTTGTTAAACACCACTTTGATTCAACGCGCAAATACTCTGAGGTTGATATTGGAAGGATGCTGGATCTATATATCTTTGGAGTGTTTGTTGACCAAATATCTTTAAATTGCAATTCCCATGGGCACGAAATATGTCCCTTTGTTAGTTGACCTGTTTTTTTTATATTCTTAGGAAGCATAATTTATTCAAATGTTTATACATCCATTTATGATTGGGTATATTCATGATGGTATGGGGTTTACGAGATTGATCACTGTTCGTTATTTTTGCTTTTATATGTTTGCTAACTTTTACTAGTTCAACAGAGGATGCTTACTCCTCCATGGCACCTGATCCTACCTTCGCTTTTCTCGGAGGTCTGTGTTGCCCTACACTCGATTTTGTATATGTTTTTTGGATTATGATTACGTTTGACACAGTGTTAACTTCGCCTTTTTGTATAGATAAGCACACTACTGAACATTATCATTTTATGAAAATTACATACATCTCCAACATTGTGAAAAACATTTTACACTGAAATAGTTCTTTTTTTACGAAACTTTTCTAATTTGTATTTATCAAATTTCCAAGTCAATGCGCCACAAGATGTGGGTATATCGAAGAACACGACGAGTGCATGCTGGGATACGGAAGCGGGTACATGGGTACGGCCACCATCATCACCATCACCATAAGCGTCTACCTGTCCGCCAGTATCGCTCCAGGAGGACAGTGTATAAACGTGTGAGGGCAGAGGTACTGAAACCAGTCCCAAAAGTGCCCACTAAGGAGGTGGTGTACTCCAGGAGGTACCACCACAGGTGTGTGTGTTCTAAATGTTTCTCCTGTTATTAAATGTTCGATGATGGTATATCATGAAATCATCATGGAGGAATATATTCTGGAGATTTTTGGGTAATGGGTTAAGACATAAGATATTGTTTTCTTGCATTTGGTTAACATCAGCAGATTAGATAAAACCAAAACCAAAACCAAAAAAAATAATAATAAATAAATAGATAAAAATAGAAAAGTGCATGCAATTGATACAGGGCTGTATTATAAGCATCTTGGTTTTGGTATAGATAATATGTGATGTAAAAGTCGTAAATCTGTAGCATTCCATTATCCCGTTTACCCGATGAAGATATAGGTTTCAGGTTGGCTGTGATCAGTCACCAGGTTACCTTATCTCAAGTCTGGTATGTCCAGGGGGCCATGTTTGTCCAGTTGTGCATTTTATATTTTTATAGGATTAATGAAATTGATCGCTGATCGTTATCTTCACTTGTTTATTCCATAGAAGTATTTCAACTAAAGCAGATGAGGTTTAGATATATCGTCACGTGATCAATTATTTAATCATTTAATCAATAAATCAATTTTAAATCTAATTTTTCACAGGGTATACTACAACAGAATCGTGCGTCCTTATCCCGGAAGTGTAACCGCCCGCCGGAAGATACAAACACGTCACTTCCTGCCTCCTATCTATCTCCCTCCCATACTGCCTAACGGTTGTGGCGGTCAGTGTGGTAGAAATGCAGTGTGTTTAGGGGGCCATACCTGTGTCTGTCGTCCCACATATCAGGGAAATCCTCTTACGGTCTGCCATCCGGGTAAGTGGAATACATTTTTATTACTCTCTTTCGATTATTTTTTCATGATTTAAGAGAAAATCATTGGTTCTCAGATTCCATATGTTATTGGTTGAGAAAATGAAGCGGATATAAATTGTATAATTTTAAGCCTCGTACAAAAGCAGATGTATGATTATACATGTATTTGTTCCTACTCCTTTTAATTATATTATCCCACTTCCGGTTTTTACAGGGGTTCGTTTCTCTTATTCTTAATATCATTCTTAATTTTGTATCTAAAAGTTTTTATTGTCTTTGCTTTTGCATTCGTCAATTTCGTGTCTTTAGTTAAATCAGGAAAAGCAAAGTGAACGTAATATGTACATGTGCATTACAAAACTGAATGTAATTCATTTTGTAAAACAACAGGTGGTGGACCGTGCGGAAACAGATGTGGAATCCGTGCTCGCTGTTTAACAGGAACCAGAAAGTGTACATGTAACCCAGGTTACTATGGTAACCCGCTGGTAGCGTGCTTCCCAGGTACGTAAATAGCGTATGAGTTTCTATGCATAGTTTAGTCAAGCATTATCCTCAAAACTTTTCATTGTTCGTTATCTTTGNTACATTCAAGGCTAACGAAACATTTGTGAGTTATGTTAAGAATTACTGATATGAACATTACTAATGAAATGTTAGAATCCAGGCTTGGAAGTTATAAAACTTTTTTGAGCACGTTTTCATACTCAAGCTCAAACTCAGTAATCTAAATCTTTATGAAACTTTTATATATTAACTCTTATACTCAAATGGAGTACATGGTCAAGATGTTTTTAGTATGCTTTAAAGTTTGATTTGAGTTGTATTCAAAACAAACATGGCTGTGCAAACTATAAATCAGCACAAAGTATGAGTTTGAGTATGAGTACAGAAAAAAGTTTTATAACCCTCAGGTCTGGTCAAAATTCTGGCCTGCTTATGAGTAACCTTGTGGCACAAATACACAAAAATCAAACCAATGAACACAATTTATTTTTGGCAAAGAATTCCAATTGTTTCGTCCCCGATCATGCTTTGAATTAAAAGTCCTTACCATAAGGTTTGTATATGTGATGCTTGTATCTGCATAAAATCACACCTAACAGAAATGTTTGATTATTTCACAATTCTTTTGATAGGTTACAGATGTCGCCACGGATGCGGGAGAAACGCTATTTGTGACAGACAAAAGGGAGTTTGTAAATGTAGGC
>CAJDSM010033939.1:9706-36436 GCA_903981925.1 Ostrea lurida
ACGCAAATGTTCAATTGACAATATGCAATGTTCAATGACAAATGCAAATGTTCAATGACAACACAATGATCACAAGTGGGTTTACCACACAATGGTCTACCTCGACTTTTTCAACAGTGTTATGATGTAGAAAGCTCAATGACAAGAGTAGCACCCCCTATTCTAAATGAATGCAACTTAAAAGTAGTCATGTCAAACCCAATAAACTTAATTGCCTTGTGAAGGATTACTGTGAATTGATATACAGTATTAAGGGGTTTACCTTTGAGATGACAGCAGAAAGGGCCATTGCCCTGAGGCCTGATGGAGAGGTATTGCTGAATAAGAGAAATAATGTGGATGTTTCACGATTGGCGGCAATATGTATGGTGGAGCCCATGCAATGTTGATTAGTTGTTTGAACCCAGTAATACAACTGAATTTCTGATTCAGATAGGTGAGCATTATGGAAGGACAACACTCTTGTGTTGTTGCTAGCTACAGTAAGTTGGCTGACTCGAAGTAATGCAAAAAGGTCATTGGAATGGAGCAATCGGAACATCACTCGGCCTTTTCCGGAGAAAAAACCGAGTGAGTGTTCCGATTGTGGAATGGAGTTGAAAATAAAGTAGCTTCATAATAAATTGACAAATGGATTGGAGTATTATATAGTAACAATTTTATTTAGCAAAGGTAATGTTATAGGAGAGCGAATATCATTATTGGGTTAATCTATGCAATCCCTCAAACGTTTTCCTGACTATTGTCTTCTTTCCCCTGTATTTGGAGATGATAGTTATAAATTGCCACTCAAGTAAAATCTAACAGTAGAGGAAGAGACTGAATTTGCGGATAGATACACTATATACATGTAGTTGACAATTGATAAACTGGTGGATGCCACAACATGGGCAACACATACATGTATTTGTTTCTGAATAATGTAAAGGAGTCCAAGCCCCTCTGATAAGTTTAGCAGTATTGTGGGCTGCAGCTAGGATTTATTCTCTCCTGGGGTTTAAGAGATTTGATAATGCTAGACGAATTTGTGATGGAAACTTTGTGCTTTGGGAGCTAGTGCTCGGAATATTGACCACTGAAGCAAGAATTCAAGTCAATAATTTTTTATATCCGGAATGTGAGCACACTTTATCTGTATGTGATATGGATATACACGACAGCACTAAAGGCCTAACCAGTGACATGACATGTTTAGATTTGGTAGTTTTAGAATTGATAATGAGAACCAAGAACCAAATGGTATTGCTTGGTTGATCAATAGATTTTCCCAAAAGTTAGGTTGAGACCCCCCCCCCCCCTCCCTTCACACACATTTATTATGATTAGTTATTAGATTTGAAATTTTAGATTTTTTTACTTTCAAATTTTTTCATTTTTGATGCAACACATTAATGCAAAGAGCGCTATAGTAACCAAAGAGTAGCACCCCCTATTCTAAATGAATGCAACTTAAAAGTAGTCATGTCAAACCCAATAAACTTAATTGCCTTGTGAAGGATTACTGTGAATTGATATACAGTATTAAGGGGTTTACATTTGAGATGACAGCAGAAAGGGCCATTGCCCTGAGGCCTGATGGAGAGGTATTGCTGAATAAGAGAAATAATGTGGATGTTTCACGATTGGCGGAATATGTATGGTGGAGCCCATGAATGTTGATTAGTTGTTTGAAACCCAGTAAATACAACTGAATTTCTGATTCAGATAGGTGAGCATTATGGAAGGACAACACTCTTGTGTTGTTGCTAGCTACATAGTTGGCTGACTCGAAGTAATGCAAAAAAGGTCATTGGAATGGAGCAATCGGAACATCACTCGGCCTTTTCCGGAGAAAAAACCGAGTGATGTTCCGATTGTGGAATGGAGTTGAAAATAAAGTAGCTTCATAATAAATTGACAAATGGATTGGAGTATTATATAGTAACAATTTTATTTAGCAAAGGTAATGTTATAGGAGAGCGAATATCATTAGTTGGGTTTAATCTATGCAATCCCTCAAACGTTTTCCTGACTATTGTCTTCTTTCCCCTGTATTTGGAGATGATAGTTATAACTTGCCACTCAAGTAAAATCTAACAGTAGAGGAAGAGACTGAATTTGCGGATAGATACACTATATACATGTAGTTGACAAATTGATAAACTGGTGGATGCCACAACATGGGCAACACATACATGTATTTGTTTCTGAATAATGTAAAGGAGTCCAAGCCCCTCTGATAAGTTTAGGCAGTATTGTGGGCTGCAGCTAGGATTTATTCTCTCCCTGGGGTTTAAGAGATTTGATAATGCTAGACGAATTTGTGATGGAGACTTGTGTGCTTTGGGAGCTAGTGCTCGGAATATTGACCACTGAAAGCAAGAATTCAAGTCAATAATTTTTTTATATCCCGGAATGTGAGCACACTTTATCTGTATGTGATATGGATATACACGACAGCACTAAAGGCCTAACCAGTGACATGACATGTTTAGATTTGGTAGTTTTAGAATTGATAATGAGAACCAAGAACCAAATGGATATTGTCTGTGTTGATCAATAGATTTTCCCAAAAGTATAGGTTGAGACCCCCTCCCTTCACACACATTTGGGAATTTTTTTTTTTATCAAACAAAAGACAAAACTTTAGTTAGGTAATGTCAAATTTCAGGTACTAGTATATATCTAAATTGATTTTTAACCATTTGCTTCCATGAATTCTGGAGATTGGCTGATGTGTTGGTATATTGAATTCAAGATATCTCTAATTATATAGTTGCTCTCTTTCAAAGAATTATTGCTCTCTTTCAAATAATTGAATCAACGATATAATTTTAAAAGTCCATTGAAGAGAGCATTAAATTGCGAACATTTACTAATTGAATTGATGATAACATTATTTCAGTTACAGGGAGCGATAATTAAATTATTCTCTCTAATAATGATATCATTACATGTAATTCAAATGAAGAGAACAATAATTGAATTACGCACATTCATTATAAATTATTGCTTGCTATAATTAATTTAGGCCTAAAGAGAAATTCAATATCATAGCGTGCTTCATTTCAGAAGAATAATAATCATTTAAATTAAATATGAATTAACCCATTGTCAATTCGGATATTCCAATTGATTGTATTTTCTCGAGTGATTTTTCCCACCTTTTATTTATTCCCCCCCCCCCCCCCCCCCCCCGTTCTGTTGAACTGAACGTTTGTTTGTTTTTTTAAATTTTTAAACTGAGCTAGAATGAATGGATAACTTGAGCCATTCCATGGAGATTCAGTAGGGGGGGGGGGCGGGGGCATCCAGGGAGGCGAAGTACGAGTTAATTCAGGTTGGTTAAAAAAAAGGGGGGGGGGTAACTCCCCTCTAAATCCGCCTATGAATTTTAATCACACAGATAGGTCTGAGGTCTGAACTCTTAAAAAATGATTAGGGATATATAGCACGTTCTGCGCCATGATTCCATAAGATATTGGAACAGACAGAATTATAAATTATATATGTCTCTGGACTCCCGAATTCAAAATCAGTTGCATGTAGGCCTACTGAACGTCAGGTGAATGTTGACCTACTTCGTCACCTTATCTAAATAGTTGTCTAAGGCAAATTACTTACACTGTACAGACACGTGGAAGGTAAGGTGCAGGGAGTAGCGTATAGATTCAAGTAGGTTTAACGAGCTGTGTGAGTTGTAAACGAATCAGTTATCAGGCATCAAACGTTAATTTGGGTCATATTTGATTTGTCAAAGAGTTCAAAACCAAATAGCCTAAATCTTAAATTTCAGAAGCATACCGAAATTGGAATATTTCGGCGATTTTTTTTCTCTCTCTTTCTTTTCTTTCTCAACTATAGGCCTTAAAGTATATATTTATTAGGGTAAAATCATTAATTTTTGCCGCCGGATCAACAGGGGTTATCGTTCTTGTTCTCGCAAAGTGAAAGTAGACACGAAGGGCACGACACAGTATAAGTAGCGATATATCGTAGTTCCGTTTGGTGTCCGTTTAACAGCTTTATACAACCTGCTGATGCTTACAACCATCTGAAGAAAATGGTATGAAAAATGATTATAGAACGTGCCTTTTGTTTACAAATTTCAGAATCGCGCATTGGTGCTGGACAGTGTACGTGCTACATTGTTTATTGAAGTCCGGCCTAAGGGGCTTGGGTAATATTAGGTCAAGGTTACTACATAGTGTAGCGGGGTACCCCGTGTAGCGGTCATGCACCAATCCAGGTCAGCAGACCAAAGCTCGCCGTGGCTTATTTTGCGTGATCAAGAGAGAGATCTAGAGAGAGAGAGAGACTCTACCACATATCCACAGGCATTTTGCAAAGTATGCTATATTATAAGAACATATATCTAGCATACTTTGCAAAGCTTATGAATCAAGCGCCTGTGCATGTGCCGCACATCGCCAGAAAAGCTAGCTCTATAGTGAGGCAGTGTAAATCTCACATGTGTGCTAGATCTATATGCTTTCCCCTGCAGTTCCCACAATGATATTCCTAGTCATGAAAAACCCGTATTTTTGCTCTAAAATACAGAAACTTTAGATCAAAAGACAGGTTTTTCATGACTAGGAATGTTTTAATTTTAACACTAATTTTACTATGGCATCATCAAACTGAAGACATAAAAACAAAGGAGTTGTTAATGTACACCTACTAAACAGTTCCTACAATATTTCTTTCGAAAAAAGTCCGACATTAGGACTGTTGGGCCGGGCTGGGGAATTGTTAAAAAAGACTGTTGCCCGCTGACGTCATATGGTGCTAAATTGAGTTATCTTTTCCTCATTCGGCAAACCGGGGCTTAATTTGGTACAGTAACCACCAGTTAGATTGCTGATGTATTTAGCCGAGGTGTGCCAAGTAATTTATTCCTGTCGTTTGGAAAAACAGAAACGCCGATGGTCGTTTCGCTGCGGTGAATGAGGATGAAATCCAAATGATGCTTGAAAGCAGGGACAGCAAAAGCACAATAAAAATGTGGTGAAAACATCTAAAAATATTCTCAGTGAATATCTTTTGACTTTGGACTAATATCAATGTCTCTTTGGACCTGGAGGTTATAAAACTTTTTTGAGCACGTTTTTGTACTCAAGCTCAAACTCAGTGATCTAAATCTGTATGAAACTTTCAAATTGATATCCTCATTCTTATACTCAAAAGTACGTGCTCAAGATATTTAGAATACTCGTCGTAGTTTGCTCAGAGCTAGTTCTACTTAAAACAAACACAGCTGTACATAAATAAACAAATTGACACATAGTACGAGTTTGAGTATGAGTACGAAAAAAGTTTTATAACCTCCAGGCCAAGATAAATCTTGCGAAGAATTGATAGACATAGGCCTATTGAGGAAATTCTACTGTTTAGTAGGAGTATAACAAAACAGTTGTTGACAGCACTGTCTCTGGAAATAATTGACCTGTTGGACCAGAGTGTAAACTGTTGCCTACGGCCTTGGGCAACAGCTTGCACTCCGGTCCAACAGATCGACTGTTTCCCTCTACCCCAGTCAACAACTGTATATTATTGCTCTTTCACCAGAGCTGAGTATTTTGACATACAAGAACCAAAAGCTTTTTATATGGAGATCCAGTCTCGCAGCAGTTAGTGAAATATTGAATAACCTTCATTGCTATGTCCCTGAGCATTGAAAATTGATTTAAAGTTACAACTTGTGAAGTCATAACCCACTCGCAAAATTTACAAAGGGGTGATTATGTGAAAGAAATGAACAAAAGTTCAGCTTGAGTGCTACACTATTACTCACTTAATAAGTCTTATTTAGAATGCTTTCTTCAGTAAAAATTGTACTTTTGAATTATTTGGTTGCAGCCATCCCTGGCAACATTAAGGATTATCTCGGCATTTTCATCTCCAAGGCATCGAATATTTTCATCACTCCACAAAGTTATGGACAACTTGACCCCACCAAAGCCCGGCGCAAGAGCAGCCAGCACCTTTGTACATGATAAGGCTTTTGTCAATGGAGAATGGGTGGCAGCTAGCAGTGGCAAGACCTTTGAAGGTAGGTTGTAGGGATGGGTATCGCCAAAAATTTTGTATCGCGATATATCACGATATTTTTTCTTATATCGCGATGTTCTAGGACTTGGGTTTTTTTTTTTTTTTTTTAATTTTTCTCTTTTTTTTCCACTAATCTTTAGGTGTGATAGCACAAAATCCTGAAATTTGGTGTATATCTAACGTTTAGTTTGTATTAGAAAACTGTCAGAAACAAATAAGGAAGAATCAATTAAGATCAGATATTAATCAGATGACTCGCATTTACCTCTGTCAAAAAAAATATAAATATGACTAAGACAGATATGCAAATCTGTTGAGTATTAAACAATGAACATTTTCAGAACTTTTAACAAATCAGACTTCTGAATATAAACATAATTTTTCCAGTATTTACATATATCCGGTTTTACGTCCACCGCATCGCGATATGTATCATCGGACTCGATTATTATCACTATATATAAATCAATAAAACCTCGCATCCTTAGTAGGTAGACACTGTTAACTTTGAATCTGTAATCAAGTTTTAACTTGACAGGTATATTTCAATATTGTAAATATATTTTCAAATTAGTATGCAACTGACTCCTGGGGCATTAAAAATGAAAAACTTCAAATGCAGGGAACCAGAGAAATAATCAGTCATAATCATTATTTATTAAAGAGGTTCACACTTGAGATTTGGAATAATGTCAATTTTTTGGGAAGTGTATATTTTACTTCTACATGAAAGGAGAATTTTGAAATTAAAAAGAAAAATGGGGGTTGTCATGCTTGTTATTGAGCTGCATTGTTTTAAACATGTTCATTGGCTTTTTTGCACTTAAAATTTTCTCAAGATTTGTATTATTTTACACCAATAGGGATATGGTATTGAACCAGTAAATACTTAGTTATGACATCCTGTGTTATGTTATATGCACTTAGTATTTTTTCCACTTTCAGTTGTGAACCCGGCCAATGGTAAGGTCATTGGAACAGTTCCGGACATGGATGGCTCTGACACAGAGAAGGCCATTCAGGTCGCATACAAGGCATTCCAGAGTTGGAAAGAAACCACGGCAAAGGTGAGGAGCTATTGAGATACTAATGACACTAATTACAAATAGAATGTTGAAATCAATTCTGATATTATAGTTTTGTATATTCTATCTATAATCAATATAATTTTTAAATGGAAAATTTGACCATATTTTCAATATATTGAGCATTACAAATGTAGTTGCTGTTTCGGTGAACATTGATATTTCATATATTAGTACATTTTTTTTCAATACTGTAATTAAATTTTAAGTGTATTTTATTCCCAATAGGAACGATGCGTTTTGTTGAAAAAGTGGGCAGAATTGGTCAACCAGAACAGAGAAGAGTTAGCCAAGCTGCTTACCTCGGAGATGGTATTGTTTGAATTACATGAAATAAATGTGAAATGAATGTGAAATGCAGAATTATTGAGATTTCCAAGGTATTACAGTTATCTGTTATCTCAAGCATCAATATCTCAAATATACATCCAAATACATTTTCTATATGTACATGTACATGTATTTCAACCTCAAACCCTCAGATATCTTGAGAGAATTTTCTTTGGGCCCCATCGAGTTTGAGATAATGAGGTTTGACTGTATTCCTCTGATCGTAGTTACATGTTGCACTGTCTCTCTACAGGGGAGATAATGAGGTTTGACTGTATCTATACCTCTGATTGTAGTTACATGTTGCACTGTCTCTCTACAGGGGAGATAATGAGGTTTGACTGTATTCCTCTGATCGTAGTTACATGTTGCACTGTCTCTCTACAGGGGAAACCTGTCGCAGAGTCTGCAGGCGAGATCATGTATGGATCAGGGTTTTTGGATTTGTTTGCTGAAGAGGCCAAACGTGTGGAAGGGGACATAATCCAGACTCCCATGAAGTCGCGTCGAATCCTCGTCTTGAAACAGCCTATTGGAGTGTCAGGAATGATAACTCCAGTGAGTAGATAATTTACTTTATATTAAAGGAACTGACCCACGATTTTTGATCAAGAGCTTTTTTATTTTTGATGTTTACCATTGAAGACATAACTCATTTAAAGTCTAAATTAAAATTTTGGACCTTTTGAATGCAAGGATTACCGGTAGATAGATATTTTAGTCGCAACTCTTTGTTATGTAAACAAAGACTCGAGTCATTTTATCACTGGATACAACGCTACATTTGGGGTGGCGGTTATGCGGAACATTGCGTGGCGTCTACAGCAGGAAAATACAAACAAGTACAGTAACATGAAAATTTCACATATAATTTGCAGAGTCATCGCCCGTCTCCGCACATGGACCGCCCACCCAAATGTAGCGTGTAACCAGTGTTTATATTACAAAAAATATGAATTGCTAATTTTGTAATTTAATGCATTTGATGCTGCACAGTCCCAAATATGAACAGATATACACATCAGACAACATACTTTGATCAAAAAAGTGAAAAACAATTTTTGAGAAAAATCGTGGGTCAGTCCCTTTAATATCAAGTACAAGGATTTTATTACATTTTCAATAGTGAAATAGTGTATTTTATCCACTGAATAAAAATTATATTTTCGCTGTGAAAATAAAATGTTATTTTCACTAGTGAAAATAACATCTGATTGTTACTCATTGGGATGTTTTGTATATATAGCCTTACGTCCTTCGAGATTTGAGATCACCATGTTCTATAACCGAAGAAAATGTAATAAATAGAAAATTCAATGTTTTTTACTTGGATATGGAATTTATTTCACTTGTGAGACAGGATTTTTAAAATATTTTTACTTGTGCTTCGCACTTGTGAAAATATAAAAAGTCCTGTCTCATTGCTGAAACAAATTCCACATTCAACTACAAAACATTGAATATCGATCCTCTATATATAGTTTAATTTGATATATATACCCATCAATGATCCGAGTGTTGATACTATATTTCCCAGAGTGTGATCCGACTTTCCGGATCACTACACTGTCGTTACGATTCCGTATCAGTATTCTTTGAAACTGATGACGTCACAGTGTATCACCGCAACATTTTTGTGGAGAATGTTGACTGCATCATTAACAAAACTGCGTGTATACACAACAAATAATTTCACGATATTATTACGAACACATTTTTCTTATAAACGTCAATTTGATAAGATAGGCAAGGGGGTATATAATAAATTTATCATTACTATGTACATTAACTTGATCTGAAGAGTTGGATCATGTCTCGTTGACAGGCGTGGATCATCAGATCAAACGTCTCATGTGATCTAATGATCTGCGCCTGTCAACTCGACGTGATCCAACTCTTCGGATCAAGTTACTTTAGTGACAATATATAATAATAAGCTAGTTTTTATTTTTAGAGTAATCTCTTGCTATGCTATCTTGTCTTTATAAATATAGTGCTCAGTAAATTTTTCGAGTGGAATGTGTTTTTATACCCCACGCAACAAGTTGCGGAGGGTATAATGTTTTTGACCCGTCTGTCAGTCAGTCAGTCCTGTTTTTTTTTGTCAGCGCAACTCCTCTGAAACCGCTCAACAGAATTTCGTGAAACTTTGTAGTTACGACGAACATACCATGTAGATGTGCATATATGCAGGAAATTCTGATTCAATTTTTTGTTCGGGGAATCATGCCCCTTTTGAACTTAGAAATTTAGCCACATTTAAATATACTTATTGAAACAGTTTGTCAGCGCAACTCCTCTGAAACCGCCTCAACAGAACGTGAACTTCTGTAGTATGGAACATACACGTGTAGATGTGCATAGTACACAGAACATTCGATTCCATTTTTTTTTCGGGAATTATGCCCCTTTTGACTTAAAATTTTGCCACAATTAATATACTTGTCAGCGCAAACTCCTCTGAACCGCTCAACAGATTATTGTAAACTTTAGTGAACTGACGACATTACTGTGTAGATGCGCATATATACAGAAATTCTGATTCACTTTTTTTTCCCGGGGAAATTCTGCAAAACCTTTGACCTCTTACCAATTAAACACTTGAAAGAAAGAAGGATAAAATTATTGTATGTTCTTAATGGAAAGATCTCTTACTTTATATTAGGAAAACAAATCCTAGTATAATTTCATAGTTAATCAATTACTGTGTATCCATTTTAACCGAGTTGAAATAGTTTTGGCAATCAGGTAGAAAATCATAATTAATTAATAATTCAATTATGATTTTCTACCTGATTGCCCAAAACTACATTTCAAGCAATGTGGAAGTGTGGGGTATGTGAGCTTGCTCACTTTTTCTTTCATTGATATTGTAATTATATGATTTCAATTGATTAATTTCAAATAAATGTGTCGGAGTCAGACTTTATCATTTACACTCCTTTCTGAAAAGCTAATTTATCAGCAAGATTTGAATGTCGTTCATTTAACTCAGACTCTCACCAATTCAGATAAAACAACATGTCTGCATTGCAGTGGAATTTTCCTAATGCTATGATCACAAGGAAGGCGGGAGCAGCCATTGCAGCTGGTTGTACAGTCGTCCTTAAACCTGCAGAGGACACACCGTACTCTGCTCTTGCACTCTGTGAGGTAAGTAAACATCAGATATAATATTTCTAGGTCACAATTGTGTCGCTCAGGTGACTTTTTGCTCTTAGTTTGATTCAGATGTGTTTACAGTTGAACATTTCTAACTTCTTGATAAGGCACTGCCGATTCTATTCAAATTTATTTTGAATTAAGTATCGGGCAAGAGGGGATATAAATTGTAAATTTTAGGATTCCTGCAGTCTAGGGTCTTAGAGACAGGGCAAAAACTGCCAAAAATTTACCCATTTTTAAAAATCTTTGCAACCACATGCTCTTTTTGAAAGAAAAATTAAATGGCTTGCATAATAATGTAGAGCTGGAAGGCCTCTATCGAAATTGAAAATTTCATGATCCCCGGGGGAGTCTGCAGGTACTGATTCCAGGGCAGGACCAAATGGGGTTTAGTACTAGGTTTGGGTTAAAGTGGTCAAAGTGATAAGGGTGGCTCATTACACCATGAAAGAGTCCATCAGATCAGCATGAAATGATTTACAGACCCGAAAGCATGCTACTTACGTACCCCACTTGCACGGAAATAAACAAATCGATTCTTACAAGGAACGGTGAAGGATTTGCACAAAATTTTTTCTCAGGGCTAAAATTTCAATATATCTTGCAGTTTTTCACGATGGTTTAAATATCAAGGATAGTGAATAGACTGAGCTAGAATCTTACCCCTTAAATACTTTTAACAGCAGTATGCTATAGTTTTATTTTTGCGGTTGTAAATATAATTGTGAGTGTAGCAAATATAAAACACAAGGAAATATTTCCCCTTTTCAGCAGTTACTGTGGAATCATCATTGTTCGCTATGGCACCAATGCTTCCGTGTAAGAATTCATGGTCACTCTTACCCACGAATTTACCGTCTCACACGAACAATGTTTTGTTTCTCCTTTTTCCATCTATATAATATTTACCTGTTCGCATTATTATACTCAATTACCCACAAATAAAGTCCTCACATGAACCAGCAAAAATTCTTGGTACCCACGAAACATTGGCCCCCATGCAATTAAAATGATTCCACAGTATATGATACACACAATTTGTTTTTATTGTTCTTGATATTGCATATATATTATACTGACTAACTTTTTAAGAAAAAAAGAGGAAATTCTCTACTAAACTTTTAAGAAAAAATTCCTGACTCCATAACAGGTGTTCTCACTCTGGGGCAAGTTTACAATTGCTGAAAGTGTTACATGCAGTTGTGATACAGGAAAATGATTATAGATGCTGTAGCCCTTGGGGCTATAGTGACCTATGTTTAATTGGTCTTACTAAATCCTTTCCCTCTTAGGTATGTACATAAATGTGGATACAAGTATTATAATGTTGATGTTTATTTTATTGTCGGATTTTCATTTTTTTTTTGATAAGTTGGCTAAAGAAGCAGGAATACCAGCCGGCGTGCTAAATGTGGTGACATGTTCCCGTGACAACGCCAGTCAAGTCGGAAAGATGATATGTGAGAACCCTCTGGTGACGAAAATGTCCTTTACTGGATCAACTTTTGTGGGAAAGGTAACAAATCTTGCTAGAATGAAATCAGAAGCATTTAAAAATCTACTATCCTCAAACTCGTTCGTCTCAGATTTCAAAGTTTCAAATACGACATAGCTTTTAGAATGTTGCTTAAAAGTCAAATGAACCAACCAAGTTACGTGTTTCATGTAAAATAAATTTACACATATACTATACGTTTGTGTTTGATAATGAAGAGGTTTTTCACCTTGTCAGTCCGTTTTGTACTTCCAGCTGTTGCTACAGCAGTGTGCCTCCACGGTAAAGAAGGTGTCTCTGGAACTGGGAGGAAACGCCCCCTTCATCGTGTTTGAGAGTGCTGACATTGATGCTGCTGTCCAAGGCACGATGGGAGCCAAGTTCAGATGCTCTGGACAGGTAAATCCTATTTCATTCAATATGTGTACACATCACATGTCAGCTCTCTATAGTGTTGATTAGTGAACCACTTTTTCCTTCACTCTGTACGTCCATTACATATTTCAAAACATTAACGTCACATTCTTTTGTGTAGAAAGAGGTTAGAAAACAAATAGAGAGTTTGAATTTACATTGTCAGAAGTCAAGGTCACAGTTGGACTATTGTAATAAAAGAACATGACTCAACATTAACGTATTTTGTCCCGTGTCCATTTTCATTTTGTGATCGGACAAGTCACTCTCTAAAAGCACTTGTCCGATCGCTGTAACTTTTGAAGATTTGTAAGAATACTGACAGAATAAAAAATAAATATCACTATATTCATAAACCACAGTGAGTTTTTGTTCATTGCAACTTCAAATATGAAACTACATTGTTATATACAACATTGATGTAAACTAGTCTCATACTCATGAGAACAAGTCAAAATTAATTATGGACCTGACAAAGTTGAGCTTTACATCAACATTCTATTTTGATTAATAAGTAAAGCTTTAAACTTTGATATCACAAAATTTGATATAAATAGCTGTTTCAGTCTTGAAAATAAAGTTAACAATAAATCTTGTTTTTGTTCAGAGTCGGACAAGTAAAATATACATTCGGACAAGTGGAAATTTAAGTTAATGTTGAGCCCTGATGAACCAGCTAATTTCTGAAAACTTATGAGGAAAAGAATATACAGTCCCGAACCTTGTTATCTCCAACTTGATGGGACCGAGAAAAAACTTCAGTGAATTCAAGATATTAAGTGTAAAAATACTTGAAAAATAGGTGGCTTGGACTTACGAATTACTTCGACATAGACAAGGTATTCGAGATATCAGTGTTGGAGATAGCAAAGTTTACCTGTGTATCAAAAAAATTATGTGCTTGTAAGTACACTATTGTATTGTGTCACATTTGAATTTTAGACCTGTGTGTGTGCCAACAGAATTTACGTCCACGAGAGTATTTTTGATGAGTATGTGCGCAAGTTTGCAGCTGCTGTGGAGAAAGATTTAAAAGTGGGGGATGGAATACTCCCAGGGACAACACAAGGGCCACTCATCAACAAAAAGGCCGTGGAAAAGGTAAAGCTGTTTATCTCCAGGGATAGGATGCACAGTGATAAGTTTGAAAATATTTCTACACGGTTTAAAAAAAAAATGTTTATTCAGTATAAGCATGCATACACGAAATACCAAGGATAAACCATGAAAGTCCAAAAATTTATTTTCAATGGGGTCATTTGAGATGTATACAAATGTTGGCCGGGGGGTGGGGTGGGGGGGGTATAGGGAGAAGGGATTCTGGCAATTCAACCATTCAAACCTCCCGAAACCTCAGCATCTAAGATTTCATTGGGTGGGGTGGTCAATTTTTTTAATGACAGAACACACATACATGAATGATGTTTATTTGATTTTGTTTAGATTGAGGCCCATGTACAAGATGCTGTAAGTAAAGGGGCAAAGGTCATGTGCGGTGGAAAGAGCAAGGGAGGCAACTTCTACGAGCCCACGATTCTGACAGGAGTTACCAGTGACATGAGATGCTCCAAAGAGGAGATTTTTGGACCAATAGCTGGCATTATCAAGTACGCCATTATTTCATGTTTCATGCAAATGCAATAAGAAAATTGGGAAAGTATTCAGAGTGAAAAATGATACAATATTTACTAATATGTAATATTTTTGATAAGATTTAACATAAATTTGTTAATCATTTGAAGTGTCAGAATAGATAAAAGTTATGAAATATGCAAGAAATGCATATTTTTTTTCAAGAAATAAAGTTGACATGTTTCAATGGATGTTGCAGGGTAACCTACTAGGTTGGGAAGCTTTTCTGTGAAATCTAAATGCTGAGGCATGTAGCCAAGGTTTTATATTTCAAACAATATTTCGAGACCAAATAGATACCCTGCATCATCAACAAAAACATATTAAGCTTTATATAGTCATGTAACTGTTCTATATTAACTATAATGGTTCAGAAATATGCAGATAATGGTGTCCCTATACAGCTATCAATTAGGTAACTTTGTGATGTCTTGCTTCTGATTGGCCAAGACGACTATTTTGTGTCGCGTACTTCCTAATTATTGTACTGGGGGAGAAATGTTACAGCAGTTTTAAAAAGAATACATGCTGTTTGCTGACAACAATTTTTTTGAAATGGTCGGCCTGACTGTTAATTTCCCCTTGTCGTAGATGAGGCTATTGCATTGCTGAGTGAATATTAGATCAGGCTGATAATGATCAAAGATTTGGGCCTGCTCTGATCTGTGGAAGAACCACTTTCTTCGTGCTTCGTGGGAGAGAGTCATCTTGTCAGAGTGTTTGCATGTTTACATGTATTGATCTCGGAATTCAGACCACTGATCTTTTTGATGAATGTCAAATATGCTTCAGCCATTTATAAATTTGTTTGTGAAACTGTTGATTGATTTGATGAATATCAACTTAGGTGAGATTACCAGTTAATATCCTCTGCACCCCTTGCTTGTTGTTAGAGGTGACTAAATGGGGCAGTCCTTCGGATGAGACCAGAAAAACCGAGGCCCCGTGTCACAGCGGGTGTGGCACGATAAAGATCCCTCCCTGCTCAAAGGCTACAAGTGTCAAGCATAGGCCTAAATTTTACAGCCTTTCACTAGCAATGGTGATATTTCCATATGAGTGAGATTTTCACGAGTAGGACGTTAAACAATATACAACGAACCAACCACTCTACTGATAATCTTTTGATGCTGCGACTGCAACCGCAGAGGTGATGGTTTTCTGCAGTTGCAGCCGTATTTATAACTACCGGGCTACTTAGAGCTCTTCCACCCAGGGGTGTCAGGTCAGTCTAGGCATCAAAAGAGACTTCCGTGCCCGATTTCAATTCATTAGCACCAAACCCGATTCATTACACTACCCACCTTTTCAGGTTCAACGTCACGTATGAAATGTGATTAACAAAAATAAACAGTTTGTTTTTCTTTTTTAGTCTTCCTTACTTACAAGTAAAGGGTATCAACTATAAATGACAAAGGTAATCAATTTAAACATGCACAAAACTGGATTACTTTTTCTATAGTAATCGTGATAATTTAACACTGTTCTCTAATAATCAAATTAAAGTTTTTCTTTCTCCACGTTTCTCATTTGGTCTTGCCGTCCTCTACTCATCTGGGTGGTAATCACTGTGTCTTTCAGTATTAATACAGAGGATCTGTCTGGCACTGGAAAGTCCTTGTATTCTTCTCATAGCTTACTAACACACCATGTCCGGCAAGAGGTCATCGGAATATGCTCTTATCTGGCATTGTTGCTGTTGCCAATTCCCTTGTGTGGTGTTGTATCAGCATTTGTCGAGTAGGCTTCCCTTACCACCCTGCAATATCATTTACCTGCCTCTTTCTCTAATGTGATCGTTTGATTGATGATCCGGCTCATGGTCAACATCTTCTCGTGTGTCTGTCACTACAGGAAGTCCTTCACCAAGCTCTGTACAAACTTTGGCCTGATACCGTATTTCCATACATCAATCAAGAGGCGTTTGAAACTTCTTTGCCCAACATTAGAGAAAGGTTGGTGTGTACCCAGTAGTTTCATGAACTGCAGACCAATAAGCTTGCAGTCACATAAGAAAAAGGTATTCATCCCAGTCACTACGGAAAATCGTTTTCCATAGTGTACTTCAGCATTGTGCGCAGCGTTTATTAGAACCTTTGTTACCACACCCATCACTTTGAGGATTGATATGGGGTTTCAAGATTCTCTGGATCCGCAATAACTGACAAAGTTCTTGTTTGCGTTCGGTTTTGATCCCATCTTTAAGGTGGTTTAATTCAATGCTATGTCCTGGAGCTCTTTCAAAGATTGGAGATAATGCATTTGTTCATTGTTGTTAGGCATATTCACGTGTCTCTGTTCTTTGGTCCTTCCCAGTTTGAAGAAAAGCCCCACTGTCTGCAGGGTATTCGGCTGAGAACGTCTGCATTTTTATGTTGAATACCGGGACGCGTGTTCTATCTGCAAATCATAATTGTTGAGAACCTCTATCCTCTGGGCCAACTGTCCCTCTGGAATGTTTAAATCGTAAAAGCCATTTCAAAGAACTGTGGGTCAGTTCTTACCAAAAATTTTCGTCCCTCCAAAAAAAGTGTCTAAATAATTTCACGATGAACGATGCAACCAACTCTTTTCTGGTCACAATAATTCCATCACATTTGTACAAAGTTCTGCTTGGCGTAAGCTGTTACCTTTTTCCATGGACCATCTTGTATTTGGGGATAAAATAGTACTATAGCATCACTGGCTGGCATCGGTGGTCCAATATAAATTCCTTAGCAAGAATCAAGATGACCCAAACACGGGTCTAGAATGTTGACTTTTCTTTCAATTTCTGAAACCGCATCGTGACATTCCTTATTCGCATACAACAGTTTCGGCCCTTCTCTGTAAGTTGATGTAGGAATTTGGCAGTCTTGGCGAAATTTCAATAAATTTTTAGCGATAATAACCGCAAGTCCCAGTAGGATCGTTAGCCTCATGGGCATTATGTCGATCCTGGCCAATCTCGAGATGCTTTTCACCATTTCTGGGTCTGTACTAATACCGCTCTTCCGAGATTACATGTCCCAAAAATGTTACAGTCCTTTGGGAAACAAATGGCACTTCTTGGCCTTCAGGCGCAAAATCCAGCATGCTGAAAATCTAATCAAAAACTTTCGTAAGATTATGCAACATGTCTTCGAATTGATTTTCCCCAGATAATGATATGTCGAGGTACACAAGACAAATATCACAATAAAACCTGCTAAAACTTGATTCCATCAGCCTCTTCAAATGTTGCTGCGTGCGCAGCAGAGTCAATGGCACCACTTACATTGAAGCAATCCTCGTCGGGTAGAAATGCTGTTTTTATGCTTATCTCTGAAGATCAAGTTCCACCTGCCAATATTCCCGAAAACATACCAATATATCCGGATCAGTTGATCCAAGATTCATCAACTTTTGGCAGGGTATAGGCATTTTTACTGTGGCTGTAGTCCACAACAAAAAGCGATAACGTGGGTTTGTCTATTCTTCTTTACCAAAAAAATTGCCGAAAGCCCACGCACTTACAGATGCGTTCTATTAAGTTGTGTTTCTAACATCTCCTGTGATATTCGATCATCCTCGTCAGGACAAATGTACAGGCAGTCTACGAACTGACCGTCTTTATGGGTCTGAATCCACAGTGTCAATTTTTAGGCTTCACAAGAGTGTTTTTCCGCAAATCTTTGTTAACTCTTGAGCAACACATAATTGAATATTTTTGTATAAACTTTCTGACTAATTTTGTCCTGATCTAAGTTTAGATTCTTTCCCGACTTCTTGTTCCTAACATCCTGCAATCTTGCCTCTCGTTCCAATCTGCGCAATGTATTTTGGTCAAAGGGCAATTCCCACATCGGTTTCATTGATTACTGTCCAATTTCAGGTATTTTTGTAAACAACCTTTGGTTGCAGGGGGTCGAATATTTAGGATGTCTCACTGGAACTTATGTTGGCACTGGTATGAATGAACAAGTGCTCGATACCGTCATGAGCGACTTTGATGCTCTAATGTAAACGAACCGGCTCTACGATTCCTTCCTTTAGACCCGTCCTATTCTTCCTGTGTGCACAACTTCTCTGGTACTACCCGTTACAGTTCGGGGTGGAGATGCTAAAATGGTTTCCTGTTGCCACTATCCTTGAAACACCCAGGTGCTCTTTCAAAAGTATAGTTTTGTGTTTTAGCACTGATCATTTAATGACTTGAATGATATCTAGGCGCCCAGAATTTTCCACTGGCTGATGTCGGAAATCAGGCTTAAAGTTGAATTTCTTTTTGTACCCAATCTATACTGAAGGTCTAATTTCCTTGAAGTTTCACATTTGAGTTTTCATCTGCCCAGTGCACACTTTCATCTACTCTCTTTAATTTCCACAGCATAGCTGTGGATCTTTTATTTTTGTCGTACAGGTCGTTTGGATAGATGGATACTGTGCCCCTGTGGTCTATCACGAATTTTGTTTGGAGTGGCATTACGCAACACCACAAACATTCCTGAATGCACCCTGTGCAGGGATCCTAAATCTACATGTCAGTTGGCTTACTTTTACCTTTTTTCGAAAATTTGATGAATTCCCTCTTATTGGTGATCCATGGGTTTCGTCGATTGCTCTTGGTATTTTCTGGGCGCAGTTTTTCTGATAATGACCCTATCCTTATGACAAGCATAGCACTCCATTTTCCTCTAATTTTCTTCGTCTTTGTAGGTGGTCTTTTCGTTACCGTTCTCTTCGAAAATTCCGGATTTAGAAAGAGAAACTTTTGATAAACAATTTAATTTTCCTTACTGCAATGTCCAATATTCTTTTCCCATTTTTGCCAATCCAATTTCTAAAGTCCTTGTCGATATGTCTGTTGCAATGGCCCTTGTTCGATGACGACCACGGTACTGTGTTTATTTTCTGCCTTCAAATATGCTATTCAAATTCTACTGCATGCCTTAATGCATCAATTTAGGATTCTGAGGAACGTGCCTGTTTTTCCTTATACGCATATCTGAAGTCTGGTAATTGCATCGAGAAACTGTTCGCCATAGACCAGAGTTTCTTTACTTTAGTTTGGAGCCCCTAGATAAGCTAAATTCCGTCAATCTTCTAACAGAATTGTTCAAGCCAGGTATTCGTTTCTGCTGCCCGTTTTCTACGATCTCCGTAATTGCACTTTAATACAATTCAGTTTGATTTCGTGAGGAGCAAAACGTATCCCTCAATGGCCTGTACGTTAATACCGATAATCATTACTGTCACCTGCCAAATCACCGAGAACAGTGCGCTGTGCTTGATCTCGTGGTGAAGCTGCAAGGAATAGCCCATCTTCATCTTCTTGTACACTCGTTCAACTTAGATACGGTCCTAAAATGCGTATAATAGTTCGATCCAGGACCTGATCCGTCATAGGTGCAAGGTTTCACTTCACGTCTGCTCTTATTATCCCCTTGGACTCAAGTATGTCTCTTCTCTCATTATAACAATACGCCTTGACGTCTTTCGGTTATATATTGCCCATTGACTGAATTGGTCCGATATTACTCATTCCAAGCATGTCACAAATTGGCGTCCGCGTTCGCTTGTGTCTCTACGTGTCTAATCTAAATTGAACACTATTTTGGTGGCTCATAACTCTTAAATAATTTGCCCATCGGGGTATCAGAAGTCACGTATTGGTCTCTGTTGCTGTAACTATCCCTGACTCCAGGCAAACTTTGGCTTGAGGACGTGGGTGAATTAATCATACTTTCTGTTTCATCTAATGCTACTTTTCTAAATTTCTTTAGTTCGTCGTGAAGGACAGTGATTTCTTGATCTACGTCCCGTACTAGCCATAATTCAAAACAAATACAAAAGTTTTCTTTCTTTAATAACTTTTTTCAAAATACCAGAGATCCCACCACTGCCACCAAAATTATGTAACGTGCACCCCAGTCGAGCGGTGTAATTTCCGGGGGGGGGGGGGGTCTCAACCTTACTTTTTGGGTACAGGACGTTCCGCTGAGATTTTCAAACCCACCCCCCATAGAATATATTATTTTTTGAAAACCATACCCAATTCATAAATTTCCGTTGAAAATTCTGACCCAATCATATATTTTTTACCAAAAATGTGTGACCTATTCATGTATAGTTTGCCGCCCATGACAAGTAAGTGCACTATTGTAATTACAAGTACCCCGGGGTTTTTAGTCTATATTTTGGGAAAAAATGTCATCAATATTTTATGATAAAACCTTACTTAAGGATGAACTTCGCGAATAAATTTACCATCCATTCATGTAACGGCACCTATAATTGTCTACCCATTGATATAACAGATGGATGAAAATGGCACCCCCAATTGGATATAGTTGACATTGTCAAAAAAGCCGACCCCATACCAGCCGCACGTCGTGTGTGTAGCAAGATATATAGGAAGACACCCCCACCCCGGGTGTATTTCCCTGCGGGCACGTACCTGACTCCGTGGATTTTATATCTAACAAATGATTAAAACGAACTTTTTACTTTAACAGTTTGAATCAATGACCAAAACTATGTGCTATAGGGCTAGATCTATTTTTTACGATGATTCTATAAATCAAATACCCCCCCCCCCCCCGCAGTCCTAATGACATATAAAAACCCTGCAACAAACCTGCGGTACAGCCCAAATGACCCAGTTGTACCTCTGGTCCTATACACTGAAGTACCCTTGACCAAAACGTTTATACACTTGGCCCTGACCACTGGCTATTAGCGCTTCCCCGTGTCCTTAAACGTATACCCTGCTGGCTTACCCAGTGTAGCCTAGCCTTTGGGTTTGGTTCATCTGGTCCACTCGCGACCAACAGAGTCTCTTGTTCCGTGAGGTGTTTCCAGTTTCACTTTATCACCGAGGTACAACTTTTTCAGTTGAATTGAAGTTACAGTGGCTAACAACGGACCGGCAACCTATATATCTTGAGACTTATTCAGCCCCTTATGTGAATAGCTTATTCAGCTATTACCAAACTAGAGCTTCTTGTTTGTTATTATATTACTTACGTTTCGATGCTGTCTCATGACTTCGACTGCAACCGCAAGGATGATGTTGTCGCAGCTTGCCACTGACAAAATGCTGTCTGACGTGTTTCATTGCAATTGTTTTTAGGCCGTTCTTTATAAATACACCGATTTTGATTAACAGATTACTTCGTCTCTGATCAAGACAATCGGCTCACGGCGGATATGACCGGTACAGGGGATGCTTACTCCCACCGTCGTGGTGTGTCCAGGGTCCGTGTTTGTCACATTTTTTTGTATTCCGGTTTGGGACTTTCGAAATTGATCACCGTTTGTGATAGGCTTCACCTTTCTATGACGAGAGAGGAGAGAGAGAGAGAGAGAACGAGAGAGAGAGAGAGAGAGAGAGAGAGAGAGAGAGCGAGCGGGAGAGATTTATTTCAGGACTTCCACAGTGGTGAAAATTCCAACGATATGAAAGCCCACTACATTCTGTCCCGTTTCTAATAATCTTACATGAGATACATGTACTCTTGGTACTGTATTTAAACCCCGCATATTTGATCTGTTAATAATCAGGCCTAGCCTAAAAAGTCGTTCACCTTCCTCATCAACTGCTACAATACCGTGCATGTTGACGGCCTAAGTAAAGTGGGTATGACGCTCATCACTTTTCATTGGAAAATCTACTGAATAGCTTAACGGAAAATGTCAAAAAGCAAGCAAAAGTACATTTAAAATCGCACCACCCCTCTACTTCAAATGATATTTTTAGGATAACCATCATGGAGTCAGTTACCAAGATTTGCTACATGTACATGATAATCGTGTAAGGAGCGGGTCAGGGAAATTGACCAAAGATGGCAAATTTCATGCCAAAACAAATATATGGTATTGAGAACCAAAATATTGGGCGCGTTCCTTTTTTTTTTTTTTTTTGGTTAGTTAATCAAGCTTACTGGAGAGAGAGAGAGAGAGAAGAGAGAGAGAGCAGAGAGAGTAAGAGAGAGAGGAGAGAGAGAGAGAGAGAGAGAGAGAGAGCATTATATATGCTCTATAGTTAGATTATTTGCCCCTAATATAATTCAATTATGATTTCTGAGGCCACGCTTATAGATTAATTTTATATGGTGATACAGTAACCAATTGCACCAAAAAATAATTAAACGGGGAATTAAAACTCAAAATTCAATGTTATGTAGCTATAAATACCTTTTAAGTAGTATGTATATGTAAAGCTGGCGCACATTGAAGTATTTCCTTTTAGCTATGGGAGTACTCTACTGTTAAGTTAAGCGAGGAAGGGTTGTTCATTATCATCCTCTTATTACGAAAGCGCCTCAGCTTATTCGCGGTAACAGCAACTGACTAAGTATATGTTGGTAAACTTTTCTCGAGTTACCAAAGAGATTTGGTGCGAGCGAAGCGAGGGACCAAATCGAGTGGCGAGAGAAAAGTTAACAACATACTTTAGTTACATGTGTTACACGAGAAATCAAGCTTTCTTTTGGTGCCAATTTTAATTTTTTTATTACCCTTACTGCATTTATTTACCTTTAAATCAAAGATCATCAGTATTTATCTTTGCATTGGTACAATTTTGTATCGGCTGAATTTGTTAAATTGGGAACCCTCAGGGGAATTTTTTTACTGTGTTCCAAAGCCAGGTGGGGTGTAAAGTGAGTAGATTTTAAGATTATGAGGATTTTTTTCCTAACAACATTCTTCTTCCACGTTTTCAAGATGACTGTCATTGGTCTTTAAAATGTTTTTGTGTTAAGGACTTACTAATACTGGTTCTTTTGGACATTTTCGGACAAGATTGGAAAGGATTTCCATGTTTTTCTGGATCATTTAGTTCTGAAAAGGATCATGAAAATGAAAAAAAAAAATGGAGGGGAGGGGGGGCGATTTTTCGGACACAGATCAGATATGCTGTAGAATGAGTATCAAATTTCCTGTGTGATATTGAATTATGTTTTAAATGACAAGCCTGATGGGGTGGGATCATTCGGTTTGTGATGGTAGTACAACATTAAAATATTTCAATGCAGCGTTCAGAAAAGAGAGAGTAATTTTTTGTAGATACTTAGAATAAACTGTATTTCTATTTGATGTCTATCGCCATATCTATATTGTTTTCTGTTAAGTAAAGTGTTTTGTTGTTGGCTTCTTTTTGGTGGAAGGGGGGGGGGGGGGGGGGGGGGGGGGGGGTGGGGGGGGTTCAGTGGTATTTTTTCAATTCCACTGAACGCTTTGTTCCAGAAAGCATGACGACGACCAGTCCTTGGATTTGCTACCAATCATTGATAAATCATTGATTCTAATTAATTGAAATACAATGGTATGGTTACCCAACCATGAAGCTTGGACTAGGGGTGTACCAAAGTGATTTGGTATGGGTAAAAATCTTTTGTTCGAGGGTGTGAAGACATGTAACTAAGTGTGAACGCTTCTTGTCTGAAACTTCCATTACAATTCAAAAACACGTAATGAGTATATACCAGTATATTTCTACTGCCCTTGCATTCTTGTGGATTGTAAAATTACAAAAGCTATGGATACAGGGGCTTTTCTTGTCACATCTTGTCACCCCCCCCCCCCCCCCTTCTAAATACATATATAATACGCATATATTGTAGATAAATTTGAATAATTTGCCCTTGCATTCTGTGGATTGTAAAAATAACAAAGCTATGGATAACAGGGGCTTTTCTGTCACATCTGTCACCCCCCCCCCCTTCTAAATACATATATATATATACGCATATATTGTAGATAAAATTGAATAATTTAAGAGCTTTGAAATACTCAGCAAGATTGTCTGACAATGAATTTATTTTTCAGACCTCCATTATTGGATGCCAAATGGGAAAATGGCTCGACATGCACTCACTACATACACAGACTAATGAGAGTTTCAAAACTAAAAAACCATCAGGACCCGGCTGGCCTACATTAGTTAAATAACTGGCACTTAAACACCCATTTTTAAGCCACTTCCCTTGAAATTTACCCTGGACAGAGATCAAAAACATACCGCTGGTCAATCAAATAAGAGACAAAGCTCAGATTCTGATTGACAGTTTAGCTGAGTGTCAACTGGACACGCCAGAGCGTAAGTTTTGATAGCAATACAACCGCACGCGGTGCCGAATTCTTTCATCTACCGCAGCGCAGAGATAACGCTGCGGTATGGTTTTTTTTTTTTTAAATTATGAGTTGATAATTACCTGAACTAAATATTTGAAAATTAGACAAAGGTCCAGTCATAGCTGATTTGTAACCCGAAGAGGAATGTCCTAAAAATCACTGTTCAACGGCATCCCACAAAAACAGTCATATGTTGGAAAACATTATATAAAATTTTTGGACAACGCTTTGCCATCGAGGAGCCTGGACTGACGATCGCTACCTCGACAGAAAATTTTCTTTCAAAATCTAATTTTAAAAAAAAATCATGAGAGAGAGAGAGAGAGAGAGAGAGAGAGAGCATGTTGTAACCCGCTATATATTTCTTTCAAAGATCCAATAAGAACCAAGTCATAATTTGAAAACTTGTTCTAGTTTTGTTGACAGTCCGTGCAGTGTCAATCACATTGATAGACTACAAGATTTGTCTTGAAATGCTCGTGCGGCCAAACCGATACAAAAGTGCAAAAGGGTCATGCAGTTGCATTGATTACACACGGTTTGATTTTCCCCCTTTTTGAAAATAACATGTTGAAATGTGTATATCAACTCTGAATGCAAGTGATAACCGACCGGTCGCGAAAATGGGGCTTTAATGTCTAATTAATGATATATAAATGTACGAGATTAATGGCACTTAACTGTCATCTAAGTTTTCTAACTTTGTGCAACTAAGTCAAAACTGATTATCAATTCCCAGGTTTGTTTTTTTTTTAATGTCTTTTACAATGTTCGGATGTTATTAAAAAATATAAACAAGAAATGTTTCATTTCTTTATGTATCTATATATACATGCATGTATAATATGTACCTGTACATCTTGGATATGTTAAAACATTTTTAATTTGAATGAAATTGATACAAACAATCGATAACAAGGACATGATCCAACTCGGCACGAGCACCAAATTAGCATAATCACATCAATACACTCCAAATTAAACCAGGAATCAAACCAGGAAGAATGCAATCGTAGGATTCACCAGTGCATTGGTGTTGGTGAATATTTCCTTTTACAGCGCTGCAAGTGATGTTAATGATGGACATATACAATATACAGTATATGTTGTCCAGGGTTGGTAGACAAAAAATACTGCAATTCAGGTTACTTGTCAAATTATTGAACAATAATTAATCATATTCTTTCAATTTTAGATAAAATTCTAATATCTTCCCAATTTGAAAATATCAGACACAGCCTAATTCAATGTTAAGCACTAAAGTATCCCCATGGATACATGTATGTGGTATCACAGTTTCCAAAACTGGGCAAAATTGACATCAATACTTGTTGAAATATTAAGTAATTTAGTCCATCACTTTTCAAAAAAAAAAATTCAGTTAAAAAATATCATTCAAAACTCTGATATACGTTTCCATCTACATGTTTTGTTTCAACAAATAATTTTGGTATGTAGTGAGATCAAAAGCTAATACATATAAAGATTCAATAACATCAATTAAAAGGAATTTAAAATACATTGTTATACTAATATTTCTGCTAACTTCATTGATGAAGCACTTCTATAAAGCTTGAATTCTCAAAATAAAATATTCTTTTCAATCAATTCTCCTTTAATATTACTACAATGATTATCATTTTGGGAGAAAATCAAAATTGGGTGCTTTACCTGCAAACTTATCTTTTTATAGAAAACAAAAAAAAAAAAAAAACAAAAAAAACCCACCCTTTAATTAACCATTCATTCACTAATCAGATTTCAGTCTTTCTTTAATTCACTGTAGACCCCCCATGCAAACATATTTGATCTCCAAATATTTCCTTCAATGCCATAGCGACCGCCCTCCACGACCCAGGCCTGACTCCTTCACCCACCGAAGGGTACCTTCTGGCAAAGAAATCACCCCCTCGTCACAGCCCACTAGACCCGACTCGAGACGTTCTGCGACCCTCCAATTCTGGCTCATTCTCGGGAGTAAAAGTACCCCTAAAGGTTTAAAAAGAATAAAGACAGTGTGCATGGTATAAATGAATGTAGTATTGTACATTATTGCGTAAACATACAACTCTCATTAATTTCTTTACACATGAAAAAATTTTAATTTTCAATCAACATGCATGTATTTCCATCTTTTCAAATATTAACATAGTTGGTATTGGCATGTAATGCATTCTGCTGTCACTGCCATGTTTAAAATACTGATTTCTTTTGCATTCATATAGTCGTTATTTGATATTTTTTTTGCAAAATTATGTATTTTAAATCAAATGATTAACTGAATTTCCTTTAATTAATTATTACCTGATAACCCTGAAGTTGTAGCATTAGCTAACCCAACAACTTCATCCTCAGTCTTGAACCTGAAAAATAGATTGAAATACATATATCTGTTAGCATAATTTAAAAAAATCACTATGGTTTATATTGCAGAGATAAATAATGCTGAGGCCATTGTTCAGGCAATATACTTCTTTAGTA
>CAJDSM010033940.1:0-11486 GCA_903981925.1 Ostrea lurida
TTTCCCCCAGTAACTTATTGTGTAGAGAGTGTTAATTACCCCCAGTAACTTATTGTGTAGGGAGTGGTAATTTCCCCCAGTAACTTATTGTCTAGATTATAAGAAGTGGTAATTTTCTATTAGATAAATTGTACTTTTCCTTCACTTTCCAATCATTGCAGTTGGTGACACAAGACTTTCATCAAATTCATGCCTTTCATATGCTCTCCTTACATGCATCTAATTTGAAAAAAAAAAATAATTCAAATTTTATTTTCTTGTTATTTCTATTGCTTTGTGTATTTGTTTGAAAAGAGTACAACCCTAATAGTTATAGTAATATTAAATGAATTCTTCCTGAATGTTTTCCTTTAACATTCTCTTTTTTCCATGGTCTACATTTTGAGTATTATTTTGTAAAGTTGATATAGGGACACCAGTTTATTGCTAGGGGTAATATCCATGGTTTAATGCATGGAATTTCAGTTTTTCCCCCTATTATAAATAATCCATGCAATTATTGGTTTCCTCCTGAGTGAAGAGAGGATTGGTTAGAGGACAGGTTTTGTCAAGATTTACTTGATTTAAAATGTGCTTCATATCATTTCATGTTAATTATATTAGCCTACTGTTCAGTCTTGAAGTAATTGATTTTGTTTATGCAGGAGAAGGAATGAAGTTCATTATGGGGGGGATTATCATGAGGGCAGTGGTGGGGATAGTTGTGAGAAGTGGGTATAATTGTTCCGTCTTGCTTGCTGGGAATATTGTTAAATTGATGACATCAGGATTGAATGACCATTACTTTTAGACAATGCTCTGTAGATTTCCTAATTGCTGTTGTAGCCTAAGTAGAAGCCATTCACAGACTGCACTGGAATTTCTCCATTTTCAGCAATTGCATGATAATTACAACCAGTTTAAACTGTTTAATTGATGAAACAAATGTAGCTATGGGGAGAAAATGAGACATTGAACTTGAAGGGAATTAGTTTTGGCTGAGGATAGCTCAGTCACTAAGAAAATTCTCCATTGAAACCTTTTTACACACAATGCCTGGGGAAATATGTTTGCCTGATTTTTCTTGACATTAATCTGGGAACCGTATAACATTAGCACTCTTTGTACCTCATGCTCATATCAAAGAGTTATGAAAAAGCCTGTCTCCTTGTGTAAATGTATTCACAAGATTTTTACATTTTCACCAAAAGGAACAAATTAATACTTAGTGCTAGGAAACATGTCATCTTTTGTGTTTTCTTTGTTGATCCGTTTCTCTGATCTCTAAGATCATCAAAGAGAAGAGTGGTCCACTCAATACCTTAATTACTCCAAAGTTCACTAAATAATTTGCTGTATCTCTTGATTTATCAAGGTGGTGTTAAAATTCCCATAATGTCCATTTATCTTTATTTGTGTGTAAATTGTGTTGATTTTCTCAACAAAAGTCAGGCCAGTATCTGGGGTGGGTGCGGACTTCAATGGGCCCAGGTGAGGGTCACATTAGAGAGGTAGTATTGTGTAGGCCACCATGTGACGAAAGTTCCCAGGTGGCGCCGGTGTTCAAGTGAAGTGAGATCTTAATCTGTAGTGTCCATCTTTTGAGGAGGGACACTCCATAATTCAATTTTTTTTTCTCCTCTTGCCTGGTCTGTCATTATGTGGTTTACCACCTACTGACGTACATGTGCAGGACCAGCAAAACTTATTTAAAATAGATTTTTTTTTAAATGAAAGAGAGAGAAAAAAAGAATGTGTTTATGCTTTCAAAGTGATTTGCAAAACTTACTTGAAATAGATTTTTTTTTAAAAAATGAAAAAAAAAAGAATGTGTTTATGCTTTCAAAGTAATTTACAAAACTTATTTGAAATAGATTTTTTTTTTAAATGAAAGGAAAAAAAAAAAAAAAGAATGTTTTTATAAGCTTTCAAAGTGATTTGCAAAACTTATTTGAAATAGATTTTTTTTTTTAAATGAAAGAAAAAAAAGAAAGAATGTGTTTATGCTTTCAAAGTGATTTGCAAAACTAAAAATGAAAGGAAAAGAATGTGTTTATGCTTTCAAAATTATTTACTTTTTAATTAAAAGATGTTTTGTACATAAAAAAAAGTTCATTTGTCTGATGGTGTCATTAATGTTTGAATGCTGTCACAATGAAACAATTTAATTACCGAACACGGAAAAACCAATATCATGATTTACAGCCCTACGCTGACCCACCTTTATGAATATAGATTTACGGAACATGAATTATTCAGTCGCTGAAATTGTAATGCATTTATACTGGGAAAAAGAAGCGATAAATTCAAGCGCGAAGAGACGAAATTGTAAATAAGAGATACTTAATTTCATCAGGGGTCAAACCTACATCCGCTGTGTCGTATTACCATGCATCAAGTTTTTAGATAAGATGTAACTCAACAAGAAATAATGATATAAAAATCGGGAAGATTTAACAGTATTTCGCCACCCCCGTCAGATTGAATATAATTTCGGCAAAATGATTTTACTTTCTTATGTCGGTGTTAGATGTCATGGAAAATATAAAGTGTCAATTTTCAGCTTACATTTCATTTTTCACGATTTAATAATTGCTGATATGATAGAACGAGTTTAATGCAGTCTCTTTTAGTGAAATAGACTCCTTCGTTTCTTAAAATTAATCTGCACATTAAGCCTTATTTCTATTTCTATAAGTGTTTGTGGTTCTTTGATTTATGACGTGATCCTTGAAGATGACTAGAAGATTATTGTTGTTTAAAAATCAGGTGTCGCCTTGTAAATATCAGGGGATAGAAAAGTGGCAGGTAATTTAATTTTTCTCTTTATGCCCAGGCCAATTTCCATAGCAATGAATTGAAAAGGAAATAAATTGATAAGAGAGAAAAGGACCAAAATCTAGTATGATTTGAAATTCTAGAGCAAATATTTGCTATTCCTAGTGTTAGGAGTGGAGAAGACTTTAGGTACCATAAGGAGAAAAGTTATGCCCTACTAAAAGTCACAACAATAAAATACATTATTATTGCAATCCAAATGTCTGAAAAGATGCAGCCCATCCACTGATCTATTTAGACAGCAAAATGATAGCCTTCTTGAATTTCATTCATGGTAAAATTTGGAAAAACCATATTGGTGAATGACAAATAATTGCTTATTTAGGTGGAGGTGCCCTATAAACGTACTTGTGAAGTGGTCATGGCTCAGTGAAGTCAATGCCTTGATGGTTCTGAGGGGTGTAAATCAGAAGGAGATAAAGGCCGTCCAGGAAGTGACCATTCTCTTGACCATTCTCTACGGTCACTCCTTGCTGACAGGATGGGGACTTTATGACCCCCCTCCATACTTAGTGGTCTCGCTGGGGGCAGGGTAGAGAAGATGGTTAAAAGATTTTAATGAGAACTCACAGGAAATGGCTGTAGGGGAAGATGACATAACACATGATTTAGTATGGGTATCAAAGAATTATCATATCAGACAATCAGGTCAACAGGAGCTGCTTATGTGCTAATTAAAACAGATACAGTTTTACTCATCTTAGTCAATTAGTACTGAAACTGCATCAACTAGTCTTTGCAAGCTTTACAAGTATGATAAAAAGTACTTTTCCTGTGGTTTTTGTGCTTGGTGACCTGCATTGTAGCCCACGTGGAAATAATTGCAATCTAAATTCAGACTTTTTGTCAAAAAGACATGTGTTTTCATGCAAGCAGAAGTCATTTATTTTTGGTTTACACACTTGTCAACAGGTGCCTGTACCTCTAGTGTGTGCGACATTGATTAAAGGCCCAGAAATAAAACAACAAAATCTAATTGGTGTGGCATTTATGTACATGTAAAGAATTGTTACAAGATTTTATATGCATTGAAAAGTAAATAATGAATATTTATAACTTCCACAGACCATTGCATTAATATGCAGTTAACACTTTTTTCAAAAAAAAAAAAAGAAAGATAAAATAAAAAAAAAATTAAAAAAAATTGAGAAAATGTTGAAGGAAAAGAAAAACCAAAAGACGGTGGTCTGTGCAATCAGAAATTGACATTGTTAATCTTGCATGTTTGTATAAGTATGTATATTCGGGGAGAAGGGGGTGGGGGTATGGCATGATGGCAGTGATATAGTACATACTGGTATATTGTATGTACAAGAGCACTATTGTATACTCACAAGGTGGGGTGTTTTAGGTGACCTTGACCTTACTGATGCTCAGAAGCAGATGTCCAGCCACAAACTGTGTGATTTATTAAAGGTCAGAATACACTACGTCAGGCCAGATTACCTCCCCTGATTGGTGATCCTTAATGAGCTGCCACAAAACGCATCATAAAGTGGACATGCCTCCTTAAACTGTGCAGTGTGCTTCTCTAGAACATGTACATATGTACTGACTACCAACCTGTAGAGCTAGTTGTACATTACAGGACCTAGTAGTGTCATCGAACTGTCAGATGTAATGAAAGTTGTTAAACCAACAAAGTTAAATTGAATTAACAGAAGAAAAATATGGACTGTTAAGTGCATATGTTTGCGTTAAAGATGTACGATTGATAAACATTTTAATGCGTATGAATTAACGGGACAGAATATTGATTTTACAAATATCACAAGTATTTTAACTTCTAGTGATCTTGATCTAAATAAAAGATTTTATTTAATTCGTGATGTATTTTCTTACAAATGATAAGATAAAAACCCACACAAATATGGCCATATGTCCTGGAATGTCTTGGTACATTATAGTTAATATGATGGTATCGTTNTATGGCCATATGTCCTGGAATGTCTTGGTACGCTATAGTTTTAATGTGATGGTATCGTGTCTATGTACCAGGGATGAGGTTTTATACAATCTGATGTGTATACAAGCTTTCAAGCTAAATCTGTTTATTCAACCATTTCTTCTGAAACATTTGATAATAAATTGCGTGTATCAGAAAATGTGTTGAAGAATATTACTAGATATATTTACTTTTTACCGTCTTTGAAACCACCGCTGAACATGAAGAAGTACAAAAAGGCTAGGTTGCTGTTACGCTTTGCACAGTTTTTGTTTTAAAAGAAAGACATACATAACAGGTCTGCACAACTGTCAGCTCTTGAGATGAAAATACCAAATTTATGGCCACACTCCCTAAAATATTTGTAAATAATGAATTTCGCAATTAAACTGAATAACTCTGTGGTGTAATTTATTGTTTTCTCGTTTTAAATATTTTTTTTTAAGTTGGGTTTGGAATATCAATTAACCTAGCAATTGTCAGCTTGCTGATGTATATTCTCGACATTAAAGAGATGTATGTAATATTCTTCATAGCTAAGAAGGGATGGAAAGTTGTTCCTAAGTTTTCTGATAATTATGTCAGTGTTTAACCGATACACGTATGAGTAATTTTGAATGGGAGACTTTTTAGTGCAAGAGCAGAAATGGCACCAAGAATTACTGGGAAATATAACTGTGTAGTTCTAATACTCACAGGATAGGAAGTTCTGAATTTCATCATTACGATAATTAGCTTGATCGAATTTATAATTATTTTTGTGTACTTCTATGGTTGAAACCCTCTTAGAACTTGCTTATGGCATATAATATGGTACATTGTATCAAGAAGTGATAAATGAAAAACAAATTTAGCATGTATAATATTAAACTTTGTGTACACATTGAACCTCAAGTTTTAATAAATAATTTTTACAAAATGGATGAAATTGAATTCCAGCAATCTTAATTGCTGTTTCTGTAATGACACCATCTATAGAGATTTTCCAATAGATTGTGATTTTTTTTGTGTCATCCAGGTTGAAATTAATTTTGTTGCAAGATTGACGTAATTAAAATTTTGCTGTGTATTTGCAGTGTACAAGTCTCCGGAGTATGAAACCCTTGGATTTGATCTCATTCGAGATGCCATCACCACCATTGGATATCCAGACGCCATTAAAGAGTTCAAATATGATCCAACCTTTCCTATTAGGTCAGCAAACCATATAAGTATTGTGTATCTACAGAGACATATATATATATAACGTGTATATAATTATGTCTCTGGTATCTGTATAGCATTACTATAGTATTCAATTATAATTGCTGTTTTTGAGGTCAATACGATGATTTAGACACCGGGCTCAGTTAATATTTTACTTCGAAGGTGTCTAAATCATGGTATTGACCCCAAAAATAGCAATAATTGTTTTATTACATGATTAAATGATTGAAAAAAACTTCAAGATTGTTGTAAGGAGGTGAAATGATCGATCGCGGCAAATTTGCTGAGATCCAAAAAGTCAATAAATCCTAATATTCACCTGGAGGGTCATGTGGAGGTGAATATGAGGAATTATTGACTTCTACTTTGTTGGATCTCAGCCAATCAGAGAGCTAGGAAGTATTCAATCATATAATAATAGATTTATTCACCCAGAGTACTGTGAATTGGTTCCCTTCCCTCTATTTTGGTGCAGTCTGTGTTTAGGGCAGACAGTGTACTCGTGTACAATTGTCATCACCAACATTGTTGGTAAGAGTGGGGGCTGTTTGTATGTGAACTTGTGTAATATGTCATCGCACTTTGGGAATTTGTGTACTATGTTATCACTTTAGCTGGTAGTGTGTGAACTTGTGTACTATGTCATCATATTGGTTGGTCATCAGTGGGCTGTTTTGTATTGTCATAATAATGTATTTCAGGTCATAATTATATATTTCAGTTGTGCAGCCAATTATTATATCTATTCTTTCATCACTAAGACCAAAAATTAATATTGGGGAAAATGAAATCTTGGCAATGTGGATATACAAGATTGTAACAGCTGTTCGATTTATAAAAAAGCCCTGAAGCCGTTAAATCGTGTTTTTCACTTGGCAGTCTCCAGACTTGTTTATAAGTGTATCCCAAAACGAAACAGTGCTAGAAACTTTGAAAATAACTGACAGAAGACTAAAAAATATATTTTGTTTGAAAAATAAGACTGTCTTCCTCATAGATGTCTATTCTCAATTTCTGAAGGCTATAAATATAAATTAACAATTAAAATGAGCTAAAGAAAGAAATGATTATTCAGTCTGATGCGGTTTTTTTTTAAAAAAAAAAAAGAAAGAAAAATGACTTTTGTAGTCAATGTATAAATGCCAAAACACTTGACAAAGATTCATTCATATTTTAAATTAGAAAATTTGTGGTGATATATAGAGTAACATGAGGAATTAAATCTGTTAAATGTTTCTAAACGGTGAGAACTTAGTCCCTAATTCAATATTGACCAAGTAGAAACATAAAAGGCATCTAACACTCTGCAATGGGAGTCTGTGTGTTACTGTAATGCAGAGTAATTCAATAATTTGTACACGGTAGACTCGGGGAAAACAGAAGTCTGCATTGGTTGTTTGCAATCCTTTGATTCCACTTTTCTTTTGATTTATGTATCTATAACCTTTGGGATGCCGTGTTAATTCTTTGCAGAACTTTCGCTGGTTAATGGAAGTAATGCAAATTAAAAACAATTAATCCATGATTGGGAGGGTTTTTTCGGGGGATCGGCATATGGTACATCTTCTAGTCGGCATTCAAGCTCCGGAACTCCGATCATTCTTACATTATGAAATATTTGCTGTGGAGTTTTATTCATCACAGATGCTAGACACTTGTATATATTTTTTTAAGGTTCTGGAAATGAAAATAAAGTGAAGGACCCCCAGTTAAAGGAAAAGAGATAGGAATCGCATATTAATTTCATGCTATGACTTCATAACTCCAATTTAGTCGGGAAGTAAAAATTGAATTTCCACATGTGCATGTTCTCTCTTGGAAACTGTTAATGGTACAATTTTCATAATTAAAATCTGCTGACTATATTTTTGAAAAAATCCTTTTTTACATTGAAATGATACGATCTGATCAGAGAAAGCGATATATTTCATTAAGATCAGGGGAGATAATAACCACACTCTCTCCGCGACGAGTAGGGATCGTAACTATTGAAGTGATGATGCATAGTCTTAGCATCGTGGAGATGCTGCTTTTTGGGGTATTTTTATTTTTTCAATTAAGTTTGACACAAGATTTTTAGAAAACCTGCTTTTAATGTAAACCATTGGCGTCACTTCTTGAAAATACATAAGATTTCAATATGTTTTTCTTTTTGTAAGCACGCTTCCGGCAAGAGTCGCGTATATCAACGTACGATGCTATCGGGTGTTGAGGTTTTTTGGTAACACTTGATGTGCATTGCAGGATACGGTTTATCTCGAGCGTCCCACTAAGGACTTCCCCCAATCACCTTCTCTTGTAGAAGATTAACTTCCTGTTTTACGATGCGATAAGGAATTGACATACAAGTTGAGTAACTAATGTGGAGTTTCTTTTTTTTGCGAAAAGTGAAAGAATATTTCATTAAAGAAATGCTTATTCAACATTTTTATGATTCCTCGTCCATTTTTTAAGAAAAAAATTGAGCTACTCAAACAAAGAAAAGTGTAGACTTTTTGAAAAGGGATTCAATGTAATTATGATGTGATAAACTATAATACCATTCCAAGTGAAGAAATGCATGCATGCTGCAATCTTGTTTGTCAACAAAAGAAGTTAGATATTTTATCAACAAGAACATTTAAAACTTGTCTGCTAAGCAATGATGATCAAATGAAAATGTTACAATAAATTTTCATGCCTTTGAGATCAAAGATTTAGGTACCTGGCATATTATTGTGGGGTTGGGGTTGGGTTGTTTATTGTTGTATGTTTTTTATTTGTTAGAGTCCTGCTGTATGGCAGGTGCCGTAATAACCACTGTCCGTCTTTCCATCTGTCTCTTCAGCATTTTATATGTCACACAGTAACTAAGTTTTCTTTCAGAAAGATTTTTTATAAATTTATACATTAATATTTTGCCTAGCAGAGGAAGTCCCCTTTCAGATAAGATTTTATCACCTTGTTGTTACGGAGTTATGGGACTTTAAAGTTTGAATACTATGAGATATAGTGCTTTCTGTGGCACACTGGAATTGGGGTAACCAGGTCCGATTACTCTGTTGTGATTACGTTCTAGATTAAATGCTCAGATTACGCTTTACAGATAGTACGTAATTTTTCATTTTACATAATTTCCATGGTCATAAAAAAAAGAATACAATATGTAAACCTTGGTAAAAAAGAATATGTCTTTCTTACTAGAACACTTCGAGTAACAGACTCTGCCTCGTAGAAACGCATAAACTTTTCAAATCTTATATCATGGAATGGACGGCTCGTGCGGCCCATAGTAAACACAAGGTTCATTGGAATTAATGACTCTTTTTACTTATTTCAGAGGACTTTGGTTTGACTTGGAATATGGAATATAATAAAAGCCGATTCCGTATTGGTAACATCTAGTGTGTGTCCACGGTTTCAAAATTCTGAAATGTAAGTAAAGAAAGGTAGAGTATTATCAGGATCTCACTGTAAGTCTGTATAGGAAATGTGACTGCATATTAATACATTAATAACCAGATTGTTTAACTAACTAATGGTAAGAGGACTCCTGCATAAGTTATTTATATCTGGCTATATTTAGGGAGGAAATGTCAAGCTGATGGTATTATGGAGGTATATATTAACCAGGACAACATGAGGTAATTTGTATAATCAGTGAAATCAATTGTGTAGAAATTACCTGTGTCTTTGTTTTTATATCCCATAAAACAATCATCAAACGCCTATACCTAATGTATATATATATATATATACAAGTTGAACTTCAGTGTCTCAAACACTGAATATCTCAAACTATGGCTATGTTGAAGTGATCTAATACTGTAACAGGAACACAGCAGCATGCAGAGATTTGAAGATTTAACCTCTAATATGCCTTGACCTCACAAATTGTGATTCTCAATAGTTTAAGTTTCTTCTACACCATAGAGAATACCTTATGGTGACTAGACGTACAGAGATGTATGGGAGCTTATATATTTGCATTTTGAACATCTGGTGCCGACTATATGTATAGGAGATGTTCTTCGTATTATCATGAATGATTCAGTCTGTATTTTCTACATTTTACGTATAATATCTTATCTTTTAACATTCAATTTGATCAGAAGTTAGTGAGATTAAGGGCAAATGTCACAAAGGCAATATTCCTAAAGGAGAAACACTACGCGTCAGTGATATTTTCTAAATCCCTAGAAATCTTGCTCTCTATAATAAGTACATCACCCACTAAAAGCTTTGTCTTATTTTTATTTGACTGTAAAACTCATCTGCCATTTTAAAAATTATGTACTTTAGTCTACATATGCTCTGGATAAGAATTTTCTCTTAGAAGTGACACAGCAAGGGTAGCTCTCCACTTCTCTAAAGAGAAACGGCAGCTTAAATATTGCAGAACGATAAACGATAAACCTAGGAATGGCTGTATCATTATGGCTCTTGTCTAACAGGAAGTTTGACATTGATAAATGAGGCAACATATATTTCAAATTTTGTTAAAACCAAAGAAATCATTTTAATCATTCTTGATAAAAAGGTAAAAAAAAAGATGCAAAAGATCTATTAATATATACAAAGTTGTGATACACATGAAAATGAATGTTCTGTCATTGAGTGAGTTAAATCATAACGTTTAAATCTTTTTGTGTGTGATACCCTACAATTTAAGAATTTTGCAGTGATTTTCCAATATTCTGGCTATGTGGCATGTTTTAATTAGCCGCATCCTAGATATAAAATTCATACGTTCCTCTCGCAATCTCGAGCATGACAGAGGCCCCAGCCTAGTGGAGACCTGCTGTATGTAGAATATGCACCTCAGAGTAGGCGGGGCATGTATGAAAAGTGGCACGTACTTTAAATAAAAAAAGAAATGGATAGCAATTATAGAAATCAATTAGTTAAACTGTAATTTAACAAAAAATCTGCTAGTGTTTAGAGTATATATAGGATGATCAATAGATAGGAGCTTGTGGTGATTTCTGCAGAATATGTGACTTATCATAGGTTTCAATGTGTGATCGTCTTTTTATATACTTGCAGTACTTGTAAATCATCCATTTTTTAGGTCATGTCTGACTAGTTCGTTGCCAAGGTAATGCCTAAAAATTTCAGATTATTGCAGTTGTACTTTAAACTCCATTAAATATCTTCAGAAACTTTAAAATAGATAAACTGCTTGACAACTTCCAACCCGAATTAAAGATCACGGAAATTAAAACCAACTGATATCTGGTGCATGTAAATGTTTTACACAAATTAAGGTGGTATGTGTCTATTTAGAGCTGATAAAGATGGCTTCTTTTTTATTCAATATTTCTTTACATGTATCAGAATCACATACTTGGAAAATCGCTTGCGAGTTATGCTTTAAGTGAAATAAAATAATGATGTAAAGTGCAGATGCCGAAGGTTTTAGTGGTATGAGAGTCGGGGAATAAAAAGATTATTATAGTTTTTGTACATCTTCTGCAGATGTTTGCACAAATGCATCACTGCATCTTCAAAATTTGCTCTTTTATTTAAAAAAGAATTT
>CAJDSM010033950.1:18984-32376 GCA_903981925.1 Ostrea lurida
GTGAAACCCTGTAACATCAACTTAATTTTAGCAGTGTTTTGATTTAGAAGTGACTTAGACGCAGAACATGGTTTTTGCATATAATAATCCATTAAGAGACATATCCACCCATGACATCGGTCAAAGAGCATTCCTAGTATCCCAGGTTTCAAAAAAAAAAGCTTTTCCTCTAATCAGCAAACCAGTTCACAGCGAAAATGTACTTGGACAGTATAATATGCTGTTTAAATAAAACCCCCAAAATGTAAAAGATCATTTTTCAGTAATTATCAACACAAGTAAACTATTCTCAGCCGTGTTTCAGAGAATTCGACTGTAATAGCCACGCTAAAACAAATACAAATTTAGTCAGACTGTCACACCACTGAGTGTGTATTAACTTCATGCCACCGGCATACTTCTAAGCCATTAAGCTGTCAGCATCTACATATAAATTAATTAGGATAATTATCCACATATAATTATGTGACAAATTAAGATTTATACTCACCTGGTCATTTTCAAAACTTTTCCTTTTAAGATATTTAACTACATGTTTATTAAAGCCTTTTCATAATCAATGCACGTTTTTTTTTTATTATTATAGCAACAGAAATGAATCGAATTCACAAGACAACATATGACATATTATTCCAAATTTGTGTTCCTGCTAACACCGAAAAGAAAAGATCCAATTATGTTGTATATGCTCTGATGATGAAAATATAATACATGTTTGAAAAATCAAAGCACTAGATCTTAACGAGGGGGACGGGTCAGATTAAGAATATTAAAAACGAATATCTTCGCGTTTTATTTCACATGATAGTCTCTCCAATCGTAGAAAGTACATTCCCCAAATTGTCCCAAAATTAAGAAAGTATGCGTATTTTAGCGCAGTGCATATACTTCTTCACCTGTCAGAGACAAAAGCTGAACATTTATTATTATTTAATGGAGTAATTACGAAGAAAACTGAGGGAAAAAATCCAGGTTCTCAATTTGCTGCTGTTTGGGTTAGAAATCCATTTTACCGACACTTTTTTTTGTCACAAGCATAATGTTAAATCGTTTAAAGTTTTTTGTCGTACGGACAATTTCACACCGTTTCTACGATTACATAAATCGTACACACAACTAATTACATCGTCCAAATGGTTTTTAAAAAAAAAATTATATTATATTCTAATCTTTTTATTCATTTGTTTTTTATTTACAGTTTATTTTTTTTCTATTTTCTTTACCTTTTTTTTGGTTAATTCGTACAAATAATGTTCATATCGGACAAACAACGTTCTGAATCGTATGTACGATTGACAAATCCTCGAAACGATTTGTTAAAAAACGATTCATTCTTGTTTTTTCTGCTTGATATTAAATATGTGATAGAACATTATGTATCAATTTTTCTCTCGACTGCATTCCGTGTCAATATAATTTTTTCTCTATCATTTTTTGGATAATTTATTTTAAAAAACAATAGCCATACAAAGAAAATAAAAACCACGCGCTGTAACATTTTTTTGGATACTATTTATTGATGCCCACACCTAAAATAGTTCATATAGTAGTGGAACGTCATTACAAACAACAAGCATTTACAAAGAAATATGTAACTTCAAGGCAGAACATCTAATACAACTAATGCTAATTGCATCAGTGAGCGTTACAGATGTTTCCCTAACGTCGCTATCTTTCAAGAGATACAGTCCAACTGACTTGTTCAATCGACATGCAAACTGTGTTACCAACAATATATATGTATATACATTCCACTCTATTTCCTTCATTTGTAAGATAAGGTCCAATCAAAATTAATTCAACGCGCATGCGCATGCTTGTTACTAATTATGACCATGACTACATGTCAAAACCATCCCTATAAATCTACATTGCGATTTTCATAGTAGTTCATTACAGCTAAGTATGTTATATAGATATTCATACATTCCCCTACTATAATTCCGAATACGTATATGTGCGTTTCGGTGTTTAATTTTGACCATTCCAACCGGGTACGAATCTTAAGATATACCTAGATGTACAAGATAAATTTCATGATATTTCCATGAAGACATAAGAAGAAAGTACAAAAAGGCGAAGTTAACACTGTGTTATCAAAAGATAACATATAAATATAATATAATTTATTTTTTTTTTAAAATTAATGTATGTTCTTCAAAAGTTTATCTTATATGTCAAATATCTCTAAAATAAACATGAAAATGAGTAAACCGTTTATCTCTGTGACGACAGTGATGGGTATGATTGTTGAAGTAGCGTAAACTAAAACAGTCATAGCAGACCAATTTTTTATCGCTGATTATTGACTTATATATTGATCTCCATGTGTATCAGGGAAAGTAGAGTTGTACTGTCAAATATATCATTCCTCTAAATTTCTGCATTACTGTTGTGGCGATCGTTGAAAATTTGACAAGATTTGGGAGGAAAGTACCCGCCATAACGAATAGTGCTTTGACCCGAGCAGTTTTATATTTATAAAAATCCCGCATGGAATACAAACTAATATATTAATCACTTCCCCTGAGAGGTGCGAGAATTCAAGGTGGCTAAGGAAGAGTACAGTATCTCCTTGGTGACTGGTACCCCACCTCCACAAAGGCGTATGTAATCTTTATATTCATTTCCAACTAAGGTTAATGACAACAAAACACCGCAGTGTCGAAAACGATATGGATCATAGGTATGTGCGGGAGCCGCCATAGCCCCACAGGCAAATGATAACTTATGTATCAGTAAAGTACCACATTATATATGGTTAGTGACATCTACTACGCCGTTGTACCAGACAATAGATCAATTACTGTCACATCCGCATACACTATGTAATGCCAGTAACTTTGTTTGTAAAAACTCCAACCTCAACACATACAAAATAGTCAATAACGGTTTAGATAGCTAGTCACTGCCTTTGGATATCAAAAAAAACTTATATCACCATAACCGCAGAAGTACATTAGCTTACTTACTCCTTTGCCCCTGACCAGCTTCCACGCGTCACTACTCCGACTGACATCGAACCAAGTGTTTGTGAGGAAAAGGAATTTCTGAAAAAAAGACAAGGACAAAAGAACAAAAGGAAAAGAATAAAAGAAAAAGAGGAAGAAATAGAGACAGACAGAAAAAAGAAAACAACAATTAATATATATACACCACTATATTGATTCATGACGCGATATTATGTTAATGTTCTTATTGGATTACTACGACTGGCAGATGATTAAAGCATTTTCACATGGATATATGGAAAAAATATAGACTTATAATGAAATAAATCTTGAGTTGATTTAGTACAATAAGTTGGTACTCACTCAATTAATCTTTTCACGCAACTTTTTAAATGAATTATGACTGTTGATTGATCTGTTATTTTATCTAATTTCATTTATACAGAATTGTATGTTGGATATAATATTGCTAACACGGCGTTTTTGACGTGAAAATGAGCATGAATATAGTCTCATTCAGTAAAAGCACTTGAGTATGTCTACTTTCATGTAGAAATTCTTGTCCGTAAATAGTATAAATAGCCCAGATCAAGCCCGAAAATACAAGCGGAGGAGGCACTTCGTAATATGGCAAAAAGCCCGGTGTAGCGGCACACACCATTGATAACAAACAATATGCTAGCTTCGTATGTAAAAATTTCCAACATGAAGACGTAAAACAGCAGATTAAGAAAACAGAATAGGAGGGGGCAAAAAATCTGGCAAGGGATCTCGATCGCACAACTATCCCATTATCTTTATCAAATACATAAATATCAAAGTCTACGTATTAGCATATATATCAATCTTTATAGGAAAAATAATAAAAAAAAAAAAAATAAAAAAAAGTAATAAAAAGAGGAAATCCCTCCTTTATTTTTTCAAAATTTATCACTTTTCATGTGTCTTTACTGTGAGTTAGTAGAATTTCAGCTGACAATGTGATCATATCATCAAATGTGAATTTTGAACAAACTGGCATATAATAATATAAAGCTAAACGATATAACGCAATAGTGATAAACTCTCCTGTTAAATCCCAATAAATAAATTACAAATATCCGAGTGGCAAATCCCTGCCAGAACCTCTCCCTCTCTTTTCGCTCTACACCACTACCCCCAGCAGGTATGCTTGTTCGGAGTCATGTTGCCTTTGAGAAGAGGGAAGTAAGCAGTTCACCCATGGATCAGACCGTCTCATAACCGCTCAGAACCCACGATTAAGGCAGTCTTTAATCATTGTAAACTAGTTATTAGAAGTACTCCGTAATCCAAGCTACATTCAACTCAAAATGGTACGATAAATACGTGACGCTTATACAAGGTACAGTTCATCTTATATGAGCCGTATGCGACAGCTCAGCATATGGCAAATCTAAGAATATCTTTATAGCACCAATACTAAGCTAAAGTGCAGAATATTAATCCCTTTTAAACCTGACTGATGTAATACAGTACTCTCTCCCCTGTCAATCAATGTAGTAAGCCCTCCCTCTTTTCAATAAATTGATCATACTCGCCACAAACGCCCTAACGTCAGTATCATGCGTCTACAGTGTAATGTTAAAAACAATAGTTGGCAGACTTCAACTTGATGTGCAGGTGTGATGGATAGAGTAAATTATAATTACACGATATACATAGTAATATATGAAAATAGTCGTCCAACGGAAAAGCTGATCACAATCGTCCTAATATGATCAAATAAAAAGTTTGATAGTTTTAGTATTAGTTTCATTTGCCGTTATTCAATGTCTATGTACATAGAAATATCCAATCACAAAATTACCATACATTTGATAGTGCATGATACTCATGAATAGAGTTCATTTAATTTCAGTCCGCAGTAGAAGCATCCTATTTCGAGATCTGAACATATTATGAAATACTTATTTGTCCCGAGTCTCGATATATCAGGAGTGATTGCTCATCATTCGGCTCCATGGCAAGAGCTGATCGCGGTTACCTTATCTGCTTTTGGTTTTAGGTTTGTTTTTAGGATTTTTGTCTCCGAACACTTTGTTTTTAGACAAGCTCATTCTTCCGCCGCACCATCCCCACGCCCCGAATCCTCAATGACCCTATGCCCTCACCTTCACCCCTTCCCTTACCTAGCCCACGTCCGCGATATCCACTGCCCCCCTCCCCCCTCCCTCTCGCCCACCCTCCCCATCCCCTCCCTCTCGCCCGCCCCCCCACCCTTATTCCCCTTCCCCCCCCGCTCCCCCCTTCTGCCCCAGCCCCACTCCCCACCGCTCTCCCCTCGATTATCCCCGCCGCTCCCCCCCCCCTCCCCTCCCCCCCCCCTTCCTCCCCGTACCCACCATACTCACCCCTTTTTCCCTCCCACCCTACCCCACCCCTTTTTTACCCTCCCACTCCCCGCCCCTCCCACCCGCCACTAACCCCCCCCCTTCCCATCCCCCTCTCCACTCCCGTCCTCGCACCAAGCACCCACCCGCCTCGCCCTTTCTTACACACTATTTAAAAGTAAAGTTTTTATTTAATATTTTAATCTTTTATTTTAATTCTTGGAATTTGGAGGAGTGATTTTCACTAAAACCTACCCATTAATGCACGGCTTTACCCAAGACCTTTTAGGTGTGTTTGATCCTGTTCGTTACATCTCTATAGCTCCCTTTCTGTAGCGTAATCTCATCTAGTTTTTGACAAAGGACGTGAGTAGAGCTCTATAAATAAATGACTGGGTCCATCCGTCTGAATATCATCGTCGCGGCCACACAACCCCCTCCCCAACCCCCCCAACCGCCCCCCCACCTCACAGCTAGAACATATTGTCTATTGTAGAAGCTTATTGCATTTCCTAACAAGTTAGTCGTAAACACTAATATAACAGAACAGAGTCACACTGCAGGTAGTAGCGCGAAGCACCCTAAACTCTGCACGTTCCTATTCTCCCATTTTAATTCAATAGGTAAGATGAAATAATTCGCGGAAGAGGGGGGAGATTCATTTATTCCACATCCCATGGTTTAATTAAAGTAATATTTTATGGAATAATTAGAACGCCTGTACACCCTTTCATTTGTTAAATTTGATTTATCCTGAAAAAACTACAAAGAAATTAACTTTTATGATATACCATTCACCAAATTCTATTCACGGAAGAATGAATTTAGTATAATACATGGCAGAACAATATTCGTACACTTACTACAAATGATATCAACAAAAAGTTTCTTAGAGCAGAGTGATTTTAGCAATACAAATTACCGACTCCGGGCTGAGGCACGACACACGATTGTTATTAGAGAGATCAGAGTGTGCATATAGAAAGATGCAAGTATAACCCCGTCTTTTGTACTGGTTATCGATCTCGCTTGTAATTTGCCCTCAATCTACGCATAGGTAAAGGTGTGAAGTTGTTCTAGATAGTTCACATTCAAAGTATGCGTTAGAATTCGATACAGTCCTGAACATTAAATTTCTGGATTTCTATAGATAGCAATGCCAGAGCATACGCTCACGAGAAGATCGACCACGATATGGATGCAGAGTTCAATTACATTATTCGAGCCTAAATCAGAATTTTTAACAACCTATTTATAACCTAGAGTTGACTTCATTGACTGACAAGCAATGTGTAATTAGAGCCTTGAACATATAAATATCAACTATGGTGTTTAGCAGTTAGAGTGTGTATTAAAATTTTTAAGAATGAATTAAACAAGTAGATATCTAGACGCTGGATACATGTTGCTGCATTTTGCAATATATAGCCTTCCATTAAAGAACACTCAAAAGCACACCCACATGACATGGTGAATGAGCATTCTAGTGTTTATCCCATTTTCTCAAACAAATGTCAGGCATAGAAGCTTACTCCTCCCTGGAATAAGCGAATTCAGATCCACTAGTTACAAGCGAAAAAATTGTACTTGTTGTTACCTCTGGATTTAAAATTCAGATGAGTTAAAGTAAAAACACACCAAATTAACAAAAAGCATTTTCAGGAATTATCAACACAAAGTAAAACTAATTCTCAGCCGTGTTGTTTCATGAGAATGAATGTTACGACTGTAATAACCTGACTTACTATATAAATTTGTCACCGATCTGGTCTCACCACTTGTATCTTCTCCAGTCCTAGCATTTTGTATCTATAACTTCTATAGGCCACGTGCATAGCTTTGCATAAGCGACATCAAAGCTAGTCAGCAACTAAAAAATTTAATTAGGATAGCAATTACCAGATCACTATCTATATGATAAGATGACATAATCCTCAGAATTTGTTATAACTCACTCCTACGTCTCCATAAAATCTTTACCTTATAGTAAATATATTATTAATCCTAGCCCATGCGCCATGTTTATTTAAAAGCCTTTTCATAACAGTAGCATAGCGTGTGGTATCTTTTTAAGTGGCAGAATGACTATATGCTAACTAAGGATGAATTCCGAATTATGTCAAACTTTCAGAAAATGAAGCTTTAGATGAACATATTATATATGGCTGACTAAAATATATGGAACGCAAATTGTGTTCTTCCGCTTCATATGTCTCAACACTGAACAAAGCAATACAGAACTCACATTATGAGTTTATGATTGATGACATGTGGCAACAAATCATGTCTTTGAATACCACACTAAAAACAACTAAGATTCAACGAAGGGGACGGAGATAAGAATATTAAAAAGGCGTATTTCATACTTCTCGTAATTTACTCTTCACAGAATAGTATCTTCACAATTAGAATCAATACATTCCCCAAAGTTGTCCTAAATTGAAAGAATACTATGCGTCTATATAGCGGCAGTGGAATAGCATACGTACTTCAGCCGGTCAGTATGACAGCAAAGCTGATACAATTCTTAATGTTATTAAATGGAGTATATGTACGAAGAAAACTTGAGGGAAAAAAATCCAGGTTCTCAATTGCTGCTGTTTGGTTAGAATCCATTTTACCGACACTTTTTTTGCACAAGCGCATAATGTTAAATTCGTTTAAAGTTTGTACGTTAACACATTCCACACCGTTGCTACATTACATAAATCGTACAAAACAATTACATTCAGATTGCAAGTTGATTTAAAAAAATAATTTAATATTATATTTACTATATCATTATTCACTGCTGAATTTATTTTTTATTCAGTCCTCTACAGAATTTAGTTTTTTCTGATCAGTTACGACACACATTATTCCTTCGTTCTCTGTTAATTTCGATACAAATAATTCTTATCTATACATGACGAATCTTCTGTAATCATTTATGTTCAAGGAGTGACGAGAATCCTTGCTAAAGACCTCATCTTAGATTTAAATGAATGAAAAAACGATATTTAACATTTGATTCTTTTTCATTCATTGTCCTCTTATGACATATATCTATAGTAATTTAGTGAGTAATTTTACGAAGTGAGTCACTATTTTATCTTTACTTCTCAGGATATTTTATCTACCTCTATGCGTCAGCACAATATCTCATCGTGATAATTTGCTTATAAGTGCTGTTCTATCATTGGTTTTGGCTATTTAATAATAGTTATACTAAATCAATACAATCTATTAGCTCTTATTAGCACATAAAGGATATGGTTAATCAGTAACCCACTCAGTCTAGTAATCAATTTTATGTGCAATCTTGACCAATTTATGGAATATCTGCTGACCCTCACCTCATAATAACAATCAGTGTAACATATGATATGAGTGGAACGTCCATTACACCATACTATTGAAAAACATTATCTATGTGAAACACTCTTATACAAATGCAAGACAACTAAAAATACATAAATTGTCAATGAAACAATCATTTACAATAGATACCAAGATTCTTATATTTAAGTGGCTAAAATTGGCAATTCAGTAGCAGGCCTTTACTATGCAATGCTTCTTCCAATATTACAGACTTTCGACGTCTACCTATAAGTTCACCTTTCTAGATGCTCATCAGGGCCCAGCACTGCACGTAGTTCAATCGCACGTGCATTGAGAACCTATGTCTAACCACTTGTGGACATACCAACTATAAATATCTAATGTATAAAAATAGCGATCATCACAAACTCTACCTTATACTGTATGTAAGGTCCTCGAAAAATTCTAGAATACTAAACATATATATCTTAACATTTTCTCGCAATGTGCGCAGTTTTCTTATGTATAACGTAATAATGAATGAGAACAATACTCATAGTTACCAATAAATCAATACTGAAAGTCCACTATAATAATCTTTGAACTAATTGCTGAGTCATTATTCGTACTGAGAATACGTATAAATCACCAAGCGTACAGCAAGAAAGCTTATAATAGACCTATAATATCATAGCATTTCGTCACCTATTATCCATTAATCAGGAGCATACCGATATATATGTGCTTGTTCAAGGTTTATCGAGTGAGTAATTAAAAATATTCTGACACAATCTTCAAACACAGAGGTAAACGAAGTCTGTCTTAATATTATGTAGATATACCTCAATTTGCTAACAATGATTGCAATATTAGTTATCATGATAATATTCTCACGTCTAGACAGAGATCATAAAAGAATGTAGGAAGATCAAAGATAAAGCGATTAACTCTTTAGCAAGCAACATGTAGACAAACGTGATAATGACACTAGTCCAAATAACATATATCGCAATAATCTGAGTGTTAATGCAACACGGACCTCCGATCAAAAAGTTCAGAAGGTAAGTTGATCTCAGCGTGCCATGAAGTAAGCTTTTCATAAAAGAATAATGGTTACCCTTCTGTTCTATGACCTGTGCTCTCATCTAACCCGCCGTGAGACCCTTAGTCTGAGATGATGGTAATAGTTATATGAGATCGGGATTTATCCCTAGTTATTTTAAATATAAGCTAGCCATTCACTTGTTACAACCTTCCTGATAGTTATGAGACAACATTTTTAGTTAAGGTTCTAAATTCAAAGGGTATAATCAATCCCAGCTCATAACATCTGAAACTTAGTTGAAAATGGAACGACCAGAATCTAGATGAAGACATTAAGCACAACAATTTAGTGAACGGCTTCGTTTGAATCGCCGAATGAATTCGAGTTTTATTAGAAAGATAGCAGAAAACGACTTCTTCTACATCAGTAGCGAGAGACGTGTATTTCAGATGACCCTGATTGGTGTCATTGTGAAGACAAATAGGATAATTGTACTGTAATGAGTGAAAGTTAAGAAGAGTTATAACATTTCAAGTGATTATTTCTATTTTCAATAAAGAGAGTAGAAATTCTGAAAAATGTATCCTGTGCTCTTTAGAGACTTAATCTCATGCCAATTGTGCATAAATGGAGTGATCCAAGCAATACGCTACTCTCTTGTACAGCATGACTTGGATGCCAGCCAGTGATAAAATCGGTTAGAAGTAACTGCAGTCAAGTTTGACAACAGGCCAGAAATTATGCACACCTACAGAGTTCATTCAACAGAATTAGAACTAAAACAATTCATTGAAAACAAGTATAATAGGTAAATTTATTTATTAGAATAGAATACAAATGTAACATCTGTTCATTTACACTGCTATTGCAATAATTTATTTGATAATTATTTTCTCTCTCAGTTCGTATGTATTAAATTCTTTGTATAATAACACATACTGAAACTTCAATTTGGTTACTCAGTGTCTAAATACACTGTCTTCTATTACCTATCCATTATGAGATACATTCTACTTAAGTATAGGAATTCAAGATTTTCTGCCTCATATATGAGTTGTTTGCAGGATAGAAATTGCGCCAAAGAAGTACAATCTACGCTTGATCTTTGCTGCTATGAAGTAATCCCGACGTATAAGCTTAATACTTTTGTAGATATATATCAAGATGTATAATAGAACGTATTGTAACTTTAATCAGCCTATACAAATAATAAAGAAGCTATCTATTAAAACTATTTGACATACGAGGTAACCTTAGGACGAATTAGTAATAGCTGATAATAATAATCATCTACGCCTTATTCTAACACTAGTACATTTCATAATCGCAAAATACATAGAACTACGTCATTAAACTATATGTAATAATATTAATCAAATTGTAAATACACGGAATCACAGATATTATTACTGCGCACGTAGCAGATGTCATTGCAGCTAAGTACGATGGTAACTTGATAGACATATCTGTCTGACTTTCACATCCGCTGTGATCCCATTCCAGGTATCAAATAAGTAATCCAGGAATGTTTGCTCATTGTTAAAATGAATAAGTTGTGAATTTTAAATCTTGAATATACATATTGAGCACACGTGCAGTGTACACGTGCAGTTAAAAATAGTTTCACATCAAACAGACCACCCCCTATTTATCTTTAATTCTGAAACAAAGCTATTGAAAGAAGAATACGGATATAAAACAATAAGATAAATAAAACACGACACTATTGACACTAACTAACGTTCAGATTCCACTTTCATAGAAAGTGAGTAATAAGTAACCAGTCCTTAAATACAATAGGTTAAAATAATATTTACATACGACGTCAGTCGACTTAAAGATGTAATGCAAATAGAATGTATCATACTTGTATAATTAACTTTTTGAGAAAAATATTATGTCCTCTACCAAACAGAAATATTATACAGTCAAAATTATAAAATTGCATAGGTATATTCACACTTTTTAATTACAATAGCGGTATTACTGAGCCGTCTTAGTTGTTGAATAAAAGAGAGATATACTTATGTTTCCACCATACCGCACCACAAGTAAATACATGTTACGTTATCTGATAAAGGCAATAATTCTCGATAGAAAATTACATAATGTGATCTATACTTAACTTGTCAGCTCGTCTGCATATAAATTTTAAATTTGAGTTAACATTAATCAATCCTTACATTATTTGAGTATATGTAAAAGCCACGAGACGATCAGCTTAAATGTTTATGACCTGGTATTCCTAAAGTAAAGCTCTTTATTATTGTTCTATACCCGTTAGGATTACGCCTCTCCATTAACAGAGTACAGCGCTGACTCATAGAACACATAAAATCCTTCCTGCGCCAAACACTGAAAAAAGGAGAAAAGAACTCGTTACAGATGGGGGCGAGTTTTACGTTAATTAATTTTTTATTTACATCAGGCGGATAATAGTATTCATTGCTCATAGCTTTGTTAAGATTAAAGGGATAAATAGGGGAGTCAGGGTCTTTGTGTGCACAAAACTGACTTCTTTCATTTAATGCACCGGTACACATGCACGTGGGTGCCTCAAGATTATTATAATTTCAACGTATTTAAATCACCATAATCATTTAACAATGAGCAAAATCCATATAACTGATCTTACTATTGATTAACCTGGAATGGGATCACGAGCGGATGTGACCAGTCAAACAGAATATGGTTTACTCCTACTAGACACCAAATCTCACGGTCGGTATATCCATGATCCAGTGGATTGACCAAGTTTATTATTTATTAGTATATATTAGCCGTAGTTTTTGTATTCCGGTTTTGAATGTAATGAGGTTGATACGCGCGTTTATTATATCTCAGTTATTATCTCCAAACCGTTTCTCGATGAAAAGTTTGTCTATAAGTATAGGGAAACAATATTTATTCAATGATTTTATTCAAAAGAGCCTTATATCGTCCTCATAGCAAGTGCCGTGCTTGCGCTTGAATATCTAGCTATAATGAGATATAACTGTTCAGCAATTTCTCTGTAGTCTATAGTAATTTAAAAGTGAACTCTACACGAAATCCAATTTGTTTAAAAAAGATTCATAATCAAATTTAACGTGCGTTGTAAAACGTGTAGCATGTGTAATTTCTAAATCAAATAGTAATCATTTTTGGTTTATAAATGAATGTTCTTATAAAGTTATGTTTTGATATATTAAACATGTGTATTTTGGCTCACTGAACGTGATCAGTAGATTTTCATTCGCTGCAAAGCAAGCTAACACGACGCTATGCTTGGTCATTATTGATGCTAAAAAAAAAGCATATCTTTAGAGATTTCTCGTCTTTATAAATGAAACAAATTGGAAATTAGTAATACATACCTATACTGTTTACATAAAATAATATGATTAAATTCACCGAAGGAATGAATTGCCGGTTTTAGAGAAACCTGCATTTGATTTAAAAACCATTTTCGGAACTCGGCACTTAATGACCTTGTTTGCGATTACAAATTATCACTAATCATATGTGACTGATTGATTATACCCCTTTGTATTAGACTCTCTTTTCCTTACTAGATTTAACTAACGGTTAATTCCGGGTTTACTTTATTTCCGACTAAGGGCTCAGGCGGTGTGACCGGTCAGCAGAGGATGCTTACTCCGTCCCATTGGGCACCGTGATCCTACACCTTCGCTTTTCTGTCGGAGTCCGGTGTGCCCCACTCGATGTTATTTATATGTTTTTTTGGATTATCGGAATACGTTTG
>CAJDSM010033951.1:17205-27624 GCA_903981925.1 Ostrea lurida
TAGTCTGACATGAGACCCCTGTGAATGCATGCCTCTGTTTTTGACCAGGTGTACATGTCCCGAGTCTGACATCAGACCCTTGTGAATGCGTGTTTCTGTTTTTGACCAGGTGACATGAGACTTGTGAATGCATGTTTCTGTTTTTGACCAGGTGTACGTGTCCAGCGTCGGCCACACAGACGGAGATGACCATCCTGTGTTCATTCTTCTCACTGACCACGGAATCTACCTCCTGAACCAAAACCAAAGTGACTTCAAATTCATCAAGGATGTTTCTGTACCCTACTCTTCTATAGATTACATTGCAGTAAGGAATTTTTCTCCACTTTCATCAAGTTCAAAAGTCAAGGTCATAAACATTTGACCTTGACTTATTTTTGCTGGAAAGTTAGTTGGACCAAAATTATGTAAAAATAATATGAAAGTCTCTTTGATGTCTATAAACAGGTGACATAAACTCTGATATAGTATCTGGGGTTTTTTTTTTAGTTAACAATCTCTGATCAGGTCATCCACATTGTGTGTAAGAATCGTAGAAATCAGTACTGGCTCACAACAGGAAGTCAACAAGTCACCAGGTAGTACTTAGGAAATGACAAGTATACACTTATGTAAAGTTACCCATATTATATAATTTAGCTTTCAAACTACAATTCTGTGTATGATGTAATTTATCTTTAAGAGGTATATACATTAAAATGTGTGTTGTATATCCTTAATGTGTTATTTGCTTTGTCTAGAATATATTTCTTGGGGTCAAACATGATTCTTAGGTCACCTGAGTAAACTCAGGTGAACACTGATTGCAATAATCTGAGTTTATTCGTTCGTCGTCCGTAACAACCATGTATTGGCAAAATTTGGGTTAACTTCTGCACTTTGAATAACTATTAGTCCCAATTTCTTTATCCCAATCTTTCGTAGAGAATCGAATTGGACAAGGGCACATAAATTGAAGTTTAGTGAATTGCTGCATGGTCCATCTTATGCCCCGGCCTGGGGGCCGCGTGGAGGGGGTGAGGAAAATACTGACCGGGCACGAAGAGACGTGTACCATAGATATTGTTAAAAAAATCTTCTTTTCCTTGGCAACCAACAACCATGTTGAGAGAACAACAAATGTCATATGTGTTATTTTGTTAGAAGAGAATTGGCCTTCTTATCCTATTATTTCTGTAGAATTTGGTGATCCCCTGGGGTAGGGGTTCTGACCTCCGGGGGGGGCCAAACTTTTTCTTTTTTTGTTTTTTTGTTATGTTTTATCTTCAATTTATGATCTAATCCCAATAACATCACACAAAACATATATTACATGTCAGCCAACAATAATCATCCATAGGAAAAGGATTGTTTACAAATATTAATTAAAATTGAACTAAATTAAGATGGTGTTTTTCAGAATTAGACATTGGTCCATTCAACAGAAAAACATTTCTCACCTATATACAATAAAATGGCTGTTCATATACATAACAAATTGATCATTATTAAGATAGATACTTTAAGTACAGGGGTTTGTTTATTGGTCTAAGTCATAATATGTTGTTGTTTTTCAAACATACGTTAAGCTTACAAATATCTGCAATATAGTAGGTTTTTGATTTTTCTATCTGGAAAATGATATTATTTTTATTTGAGTATCAAGCAAATATTATATGGGAGCTGTGATTTATCCTCATCTTCCTTGGGAATAGCCTTTAGTATCATTGACTGCTAAATTGCGTTAAGACATACTAACCTTATTATTGGCACCTCCTCAAATCGTTTCGTTTTTCCGTTCCTGATACATCGTTTTTTCAGATCGGGTTCTTGGGCAATTTGTAGCGCGCAAATGATATCGAAGTTAATTAGACGAAATTCCGGGTCTAAAAAATATGTTATCAGCGGTTTCGTGCGAACCGTTCAAAGGACCGTGATCCGTTAACAGAAATGACTCAGTTTCTAGCGTGTCCGTAAGCAAGTATACCATCTTGCTGCTCTGAGGAGTTTACCGCTAGATCAGGATGCAAACGCAGTCTAGCAATGTTGGGTAGAGCGTGTCCGTGCGCGGAGGTGTAGGCATCGTGTTTTGCCGTATGCCGGAGATAATCGAATAGATATATATTATTGTCCGGTGCGTTGAGAGCCAAGGCGCCGTTCGTTTGATAGATGAAGGAAGCGTGTTCGAGTACCATGGGGTAAGCCACGGGGCCCCTTGGCAGAGGCGTATGTCATAAGATCATTCCCTTGGCTTCGGTTGTAAGAAAGGTTGGACGTAAACTGTCAAAAAGAAAGAAAGTAAAAGTATATTGTTTAGATGTCCTGAAGATATATTATTCGGCTTTATGGTGGGAGGACGAATATTTGTCATAACTATGTAATTTATAAATCATACAAACACAAATTATTGAAATACAGATAAAACTGGTTAACGATTTGATGAGAGCATATATTATGTGACCAAGACGTTTCATTTTATAGAGCGAGTATAGTGTCACCAAGCAAGAGAGTCTCTGAAGTAAAAAGTTTAAATTGCAATTTTTTCATTTCCTAGATATCTAGTGTGATAATTTAAGATCTTGAGAAAGATAAGGTGTGTGCCTATGCGGACTCAGAGACGATTGAAGTATAGGTATAATCTTCCTTATTGCCAAAGCCAGATAGTGTGACCTTATTATCGCCTCGGCCTAGTAGGTATTGACAGTAGGTGATTCTAAAACAACTTATCGTTGAGGTGCTGACTCACTCGCATGTCAGAGCATCGTCATCGAACACGATGTCTCATTGAAATATAGAGAAAGTTATTTCTAGAAATAAGAGCGCAACAATGATGACAGGGTATATTGTCCATTAGATCTATATATATTTGAGCCGTACGGGCTACGAAAGCACTAATTTAAGAGCGGTGAAGCCTCGACTTATACATACTTGCAGTTATCATTAGGTGAAACGTCCCCGCCAACAGAGATACAAGTAGTATATCACGGGTCACTGAGATATACGAATTATAGACCTATCCTGATGTAGACTCACTGGAATCAGAATCACATATAGGTGTTCATGTCGTTTTGTTAATAACAAATAATAGGCGACATAAACAGTAAATCGTGAATTAAATTAGAAGAGTGTTTTCCGATCTATTTTATAGCATTTAATATTCTTCCTGTACATGGCACCAATAGGGCAGTCTACATGTGAATGATAGTGATGTATTTAAATATATTTGTGCGAACGGAGCTTGCCTACCACACCTCGATATGGACCACTAGTTATTACAGACCTTTTGTCAATAATGAGCATAAGTAATGTTCATGTATACCCCCCGCTCTTTGTGGTCCTCTTTCCCCGTAAACCTGTCGTATAAGAATACGCTGTTTTAGAGATATATCTGTGTCACATGTTTATGTTTGCTTTCTAAGTACATAATCTCTACCAATTGGATTTTTTATCTATAGTTTTGTAATTTATGAGATGAGCTCGTGTCTTCACTTTGATTTTTTGGGGTTGTTTTTATTCTCCGGAACCACTCTTTTGTTTCTATATGTACCAATGCATCAAACTGCTGGCGTAGTTATAACGTGTCCTTTTACAAGGGATAAATTTTTTTGGCCTGATTGTGAGACGTATGGCCTTTTAGCAAAACCAAATCAATCAGAAATACCTTTTCAGTTTTTTTTTTCTCACACGAAATGTAGGGAGTACCCCTCCCTTTGTACTCCTGGGTCTTCCTTATCTGGATGTGTATATATCATCCATTCCACGTTCAACATCCCTCATGTGCAAATTCAAAGGCTCCCTATGGTTCCGGGTGCTTGAAATAACTGGTGTTTAGGCTTTGGAGTGATTGACGTGACATAGTCTCTATGTGAATATCACAATTTTATAGCGTGAAAACATTCTTAATTTCTCGTCTTTGCATATGATTTTATTGATTTGATCCTTCAAGTAGAAAAGAAAACCACCCTAACGAGACACACCACATCTCTAGTTACCACACACTCAACTTGCCATCCCCCCCCCCCCCCAAATAAAGAAAACAAAGGACTCAGCTGATCATAATTTATGCATTACCGCATTCCAATTTGGTATCTCTTGCGTAATTTACTTACACTTCATGTCCATCAAAGTAATTCACCACTGAATGTGTATAAATCGGCTGTAAATAAATCTGCAATCACCTGGCCCGATTCGGAAATGTATTTTTTTTAATTCTTGAAACAATAATACTCAGATCGTAATACCAAAGGCTAAAAAGGAGTGCTTTTGTTATGATACATACTGTTATACACCTTTTTAAAAAAGATTTTTGGAGTGGGCGAAGCATCGGGATTATATATATTGTATCTATTTTAGGGGTAGAGCACTTTGTATTAACTAGGGGATTGTTTGCTGACAGCAACGGTGTGAAACCGTGTAGATTTTGAATTGCTCCCCACAGAAAATATAGGATTTGGTTTCAAAGAAATATTGAAAAGTCGGGTGTCTGACAGTTAGGGGGATCGTGAGTGTCCAAATTATACTCTAACTCTGGGTATAATTTCTGCATACATTTAGTCATATATCAAAAGGCCGAATAGTAAATGTTAAATTGCATTAGCTCGAGGATCATCATGATCTTAAACAATGTTACCGTGAACAAAAGTAAAATGTTGTAATCTCACATCAACTTGAAAATCTGCAAAATTTAGACCTGTGGGTTGCTATTGGTTCTATTTTTTCAATTGTTACACGAAATACACGGAAATTTTGCGGTTTAGAAAATATGTAAAGGAAAAAAAATCGTTCTCCGTAAACAAATTTCAATAATCTAGGACATTTACCATAGTTAGTTTAGCCGGGAAAGATATTTTCTGATTTCCTCCAAATATATTTAAAAACGTCAATTAAATGCCTGTGACCGGATGATATGATCGACAGGCGTACAAGGACAAAGCTGATTTACAAAAGCTCTGTTCATCCATACAACTGGCCCACGCTTCTTTTAACATGTAACGAGACAGGAAGGGGACATTTTTTATGTCTTTTCAAAGTTTGGTATATATAACACTTAATATGTATATGGCGATAAAATTAAGGAGTTGATGGGGGCAACCATGCAAGTTCATTATTTCGACAATGGATGCGGATTTTGTATGTCTGTATCTTTTTTCTGGTCAATGTTTCCGGGTTACTGTGCTTTTCAAACTAATCGAGTTATTCGATTTTATGTGTTATTAAACATTGTAACATGTTATGGTCCACTTTAAGTTCATAAACAAATTGATTACTGGCAAATCAAGTGACGGACATACTGTGATATGGGCTTTATATGTCGGAAACAAGGAGCTGTTCAAATTACATACAGCTGGTGAATGATTTTTTTACTTTAAATGAAAGGAGTTTCACGTCCGTTAATAATATCAAAGCCTAAGTTTTTATCGTCCATTAGATTTTGGAGTATCTGAAATTAATTTTTTAATCTTCATTTATAAAGCGATCGATTGCGATTTTTCACATTTTATTTTCCTAGATCTCTCTCAGCTGTATGGAACTGTGGTTATCACGGGTATGGTCAAATATGTAAATACATTAAGCAAACTTGATTTAATTAGCCTTACCGCCTATCTATCCTTTGATATATTTATTTTTTTTTTTTTTTTTTTCGTATTTTTTTTTAATTATTTATTTTTCACAGGTAAAGTGAATAATTATCGGGATATTTTCTATCCTTTACATTCGATTTAAGTCCCCTTAGAGATAAAAGGCATGTGAAAAGTATATCTAAACTCCAATACATAGTTGAAGATTTAGATACATGACGTACGATAAGAGATATTTAGTTAATGGATGGAAAGCCACCGAGATGTACAAACTATTAGAGTTAGCTTAAAGGTCGAACTAACGTTCATGAACAGTTCTTTTCCAGTGTGAGGGTAAGAAATTCAGGCGCGTCTCGGTAAGCCGTTGAACAATGACATGATATGTGGATCACCCAAAATCGATTCTCTTATTTTTTTTTTTTTGCATATTCTACATTTAGTTGAGTCAATCATCTTAATACGTACGTACCTGACATTTCAAAGAAAAAAATATTTAAAAATATGGAAAAATTGTTAAACAAATGATTTTTTTGGAAACGAAAGGTCAAGACTCTATTTTCGAGCAAGGAAGTGTCCAGCGAACGCCACACACTTGGCTCACTCACCTACATTTACAGATATACGGGCTATTATACCTGTATTCGTTTCCCTAGCGTGTCAATCATCTCTGAGAAACTCGTGGACAAACTACATAAACCGAAGTCTATATCTCCGGACCGGCACAGCTGAATTTTTTCCCATATATGAGGACGTTTTATAAATACCCTTATTATAAAGACGAACTTACTTGGCTAAAAATCATAAAAGCTCAAATCAAAGCGTTTTTGGATAATTGCATTTTTTAACACAAGGGGAAATAATGATATATTGAAGACGCTTGCGCCTCGCGGACAACAGAAAAAAGGTCTTTCCGTCCTGAAATAAATTGATGGACACGATCGTCACAACTATTAGTGTATGATAGTTTTCGTTCAAGTATAAGCAAGTAAAAATATGTCACAGTTATAAGACATCGAACATATATTATTTTAACTCTCCTATGAACGTTTCAACAAAAAAATATGCAAAATTGAGAAGAATGGGAGATCTTTACAAAACGAAAGTAGACTTTATGTTAAAATAGTAAATGTCGCTGAGTAAAAGCTTGGTGGTGCAACATCCTCTCAGACATCAGGTCCTATCATCCACTAAAAAAAAATATTTTGTTTACATCATATGAATGTCTGAGAAACATCCACATAAATTTTCAAAACCGGAAGTCGTATCTTCGACGGAAGTGAATTATTCAAAAAACCGGCGTTTTAAGTAACATAATAATTAAAGAACAACTAGCATGCAATAAAGATCATCTAAATCTAGATGAAGGCGTTTTATAGTAATTGTGTTTCCGGTACAGAAAATGATTACAAAAATGAAAGTTGAGGAGGAAGCCGTGACCCGATCTACGATATTGTAAAAATATAATTCTGTATTCAGTGATCAATCTTCATTTTATACTTAGTTTCTCAGAGAAAATATTATAAAAATAAAAAAAAAATTCGAAATTAATTTTTTTGAAAAACGAAAGTAGACCTTTATATTTTTCGACAGGAAGTGGTTGCGAGCAAAAATTTAAATGTAAACGCTATCATCTACAGACATTGGTCAATCCTCCTTGAAAATTTTCATTTTTCCAAACCTCAGAACAATCTATGAAAGACACTCGGGACAACGGAAAAAACCGGAAGTTGATATCGATCCGAACGGGAAGTGATTTTCAAAAAGGAATTTATAAATCCTCTTATAAAGCACAACTTACATGCTAAAAATCATGAAAAATCATCAAGGCGTTTTTGAGATAAGTTGTTTCTTAAAAAAAGGGGACAATAATAATAATAATAAAAAGAAACAATACAGATACTATAGAGGTCTTCGTTGTGACGGAAGAACCTTAAATCAGAAGACGCTTGTTGTCGCGACAAAAAAGGTCTTCGTCCTGAAATGAATTGATGATCATGAAAAAAAAAAAAAAAAAAGTTGTTCGTTAAAATGTGAGAGTTTTCTTCAAGTATAATGCCGAAGTAAAATATCGTCACATTTATAACATGAACATATATAAATCTAACTCTCCTTACGAAATTCCAACAATATAAATATAACAAAAATGAAGAAAATGAGAATTTACAAAAACGAAGTAGACCCTTTAAATTAAAATAATAAATGTCGCTGAAGTTAAGCTTAATATCGGCTAACTTTCTCAAGATTAGTAGGTCTATCATCACATGAAATTCTATTCTTTACACCATATAATCTCCTGAGAAAAGCCTGGATAACTTAAACCGGATAGTCGATATCTTCGGACACGAAGTGGAATTTTTTCAGAAAGGAACGGGAATTCATTTAACTCGCTCTCACTCATTAAAGTTCAACTCACCTTAACAAAAAAATCATAAAAATCTATGAGGGCGATTTATAGTAAACTGCGTTTTCCGTACATTACTTGATTACAAAGTGGAAAGTAGCAGATACTCGAGGATGCGTGACCGCGATTTTTTATGAAAAACTTATAATTATCTACATTAGTTAGATCAATATAAAATTGATACTAATAATTCAAGAAAAAATATTTAAAAATAAAAAAAAAGTTAAAAAATTGAAAAATTTTCCAAAACGAAAGTAGAGAGAGTCGGACAGGAAGTATTGCACACAAAAAACATGATACTTGACGTAGTCTAAAACAGACATAGGGTCTAGTCATCCCTGAAAATCTCATTCCTTACCTCAAATAATTTACGTAAACACTCTTCGGACATACGAAATTTAACCGGAGATAGCTAGTACTCGGAACGGAGTAAGATTTTTTTAAAAACCGGAGTTTTTTTGATACCTCTTATAGATGACAACTACATGCAAAAAAATCATGAAAATCGGGTCAAACCGTTTTTGAGTAAATTCATTTTCGTGGAGGGGAAAATAATATAAATAATTAATAATAATAGACGCTTGTTGTCGTCCGACAACAAAAAGGTCTTCCGTTTGATGAAAATTGAATATTGTGACAAATTCCATTCATATATACACTACACAAATAATCAAACCAAAAAAAAAAACCAACTTATTGTTACAAAACGTCAACTCTATAAAAAGTGCTGTAAAAATAAATAACAAAGAACGTCCCGCCTGAATTTTTCAAAACACTTCCCAGTCATATATTCGATACTTTTTGAAAGCTACCATTCCTATAGATGCATATCTGTAAAAAAGAAAAATTGACCCAATCCAATATACAACATACCAAAATTGTGACATGTTTCATGTATAGCTCACAGGTGCGGTGGCTCAGGTGTAAGCTCTCGCTTTCGTGATCATGAGGTCGTGAGTTCGAGCCCCGTGCTCAACAACTAAGCACGTTGAAATTAGAGTATGATTGCTCCTTCGCAAAGAGCTCGGCATTCAGAAGTGAGAAATTGCTGGTCTTTAGGATATGACCTTAAAAGAGGAAGGTCCCTCTGTGTACTAGCAAGTGCGGCATGCAAAGGAACCTCATTTGCTAAAAAAGCCATAACTCAGTGCTAATTGCAGCCCTTTCACCGGCAATGTGCACATCTCAAGAAATTAGTGAAGATATTCAACGGGAAGGAAAAACAAAACAATTGATTGCTTGATTATTTAATTATTTATTTGCTTTAAACGTCTTACTCGAGAATTTGTCAACTCATGTGGGACGTCAACAATTGCCGGTGAAGGGCTGAGAGAGAGAGAGAAGGAGAGAGAGAAGGAAGAGAGAGAGAGAGAAGAGAGAGAGAGAGAGAGAGAGAGAAGAGAGAGAGAGAGAGAGAGAGAGAGAGCGGAGAGAGTTTCCATGTTGCCAATTTTCCCTTATGAGGATCCAATTACCAGATCCCCTCTCCTTCTGGAGTTTAGACTTCCTAATCAATTATAAGACCTCCCTCTTCTCTCTCTTTATTACCTTTTTGAAAACCACATCTTTAAAATCTCCAATTTGAAAGATCGTTCACATTACTAGAATTCTACCCTTTATCTATTAATTTCAAATAATTTCCATAAATTCACCCCCTCCCACGAAGGTTAATGAGTTTTGTGGCAGTTTAGTATTCTAAAGGTAATCAGATTGCCAACTAAGAAACTTACAAGAGGTCGCAAATTCTGAGGTTAATTTACAACCAATCTCTAATAAGATTAAACATGCAACGGTTGCAATTAGCGACAGAGATCAGATAGAGGAAAGTCCAAATAATTTTGGAAAGAATTAAAATTATCGCCGGAACCGAAAAAAAATCAGATGGAGATTAACAAGCAGTGATATCAAAAAAACGTGATATTTCAATTCTAAAAGAGGTGTTTCAGCCCAATGAAATTACAACCTACATTCCTTTTTGCCCGTGGGGATCCGGGTTAGATAGGTCCCACAACCCCTTGCGTGTCGTTAAGAGGCGACTGATGGGCGGTCATTCGGATGAGACCGAAAATCTAGGCCCTAAGTCAAGATCCCTCCCTGCTCAAGGCCCCGAGTGGGCTAGTTGTATTCGGCGCGAAGGCGCGCCCGCGCGTCATCATGGTTAATATATTTTTCAGTAGAATTCTGTTTATGGTCTAATACAACTCAAACGAGTCTAGATTTGTTTTAATCATTTAAGCTTTTTATCGCTTGCTTTTCTTTACGGAAATAGCTTATTCAAAATATCGAACCAATCAAAAGTTGAGGCTCAGCGGTTCAAAAGTTTACGTTTACTATGGCTTATTATATCTGGATAAGGATATATTTTTGCCTAAACTGTTTATGTATTTATAGGTAGAATCAAAGTTTAGAGTGCGAATTACACAAGCTGTCCTTCCACTTTCATGACAAATGAATAGGGAT
>CAJDSM010033956.1:1390-17180 GCA_903981925.1 Ostrea lurida
CGTAAAACAGTAAATAATCAATCATACAAATGAACTGTCCATAAGTCAAAAGATGCTTCCTGTTGAATTTGGGTTCAAAAGGTCAAAGGTTAAGCTCTCTCGATATAGAGGTAGCAATATGATTTCCATTTCAAATTCTTGAACAGTTAACAATACCCTTCGGGAGATTGGGGTAAGCGGGGGTATCCTTAGTGAGCATTGCTCACAGTACCTCTTTTTTTTTCTGTACACTAAGACGGTAACTAAGGTGTAACCCTCCGTACGATGATTCTGTAGCCCTTATCCTACCATTTTCATAATCATATGTACTTAAATTTGTACGATATACAAGGCCCCAAGCTGTGTGTCCGGGATAGTAGATATGTAATTTCAGCAATGTAAATTTTACTTGACAGAAGTTTGATAGTAACGTAACATTGATTGTTTGCTGTGTCTGGTTTATAAACCGTTTTGTTGCAGATTCTCAATATACATTGCTACACGTACTTAGTGAACACTGCGATTAAAAACACAAAAGTTAATAAAATGGCAAGGTGGCCTACAACGCAGAATGATAACCCTGCTCCTAAGTCTGGACCAAGCGTAGCGACAGCGGTAAAGGGGCATGGACACGTTTTGAACTAATAATGTTCAAATTTTAGATTGCCAATTTTGATGTTTGAAATGCTTAATCAAGTTATTTCTAGTGGTCAGCAAAAATTTGAAAGTCAGTTCTTACAGCGGTCACAAATCTTTGCAATGTAAACAAGGCTCGAGCCTTGTTTTATGTTTACAAAAAGATTGCTTGGTAAAAAAAATCAAGTTTAAAACAATATGAGATGTGAGAAACACTAGAAACTGTTTAATTGTATTTAGAATGAACTTCTAATTTGAAAAAAAAAATCTGCTTTAAATGGAATGTTTAGTAGAATATTCATTATATGTAAGCAAAATCATGGCTTGGTCCTTAATTGTAAGTGCTGTATCTCACTTGGAAGTCAACAGAAGACGTTAATTTCTTTTCCTGACCATTAGAAATACCTTAGTAAAGCATTGTAAACATTAAAATTGGCAATCTAAAGTTTGAACATTTTTAGTTCAAAACGTGTCCATGCCCCTTTAAACTCAAAATTTAGACAATTGACGATAAAGAACAAAATGTACATGTAGATCAAAACTGTTTGATAGGTGGTAATTTATTGATATGTAAGTAAATTCAAAATATATAATTAATTGAGAGCTATAGCACCCTATGAATGTAAAAAACAAAAAAAAACCCACGAAGAGCAGTGCACTAATGCTACTTTGCAGTTGCATGTAAACTCATGGAGCAAATACGAGGAAGCACGTCTCATCATTTGCCACTACAATAAAAACTTTCTGACAGGTCGTTTTTCGTTATCATTTTATAGATATGTATTTTTAAAAAAAAAAAACATTTGATGAAAATATGAAAAATGAACTGTAGTAATAAATAACATATAAGTATAAATATTTGCAGTCGTAGTATATTGAAACCAATAACTTTCTTTCATCTATTTATTTAACGAAAGATATCCGGAAACCAAGTATGAATTGCTTCTATATTTTACACAATATTCCATCATCACCTGCATATGGTGTGTATGCCTTTCAACTTATTCGATACGCAAGAGCTTGTTCTGCGTATGATCAGTTTTTGAATTGAGACAGGCTACTTACAAACAAATTGTTGTTGCAGGGGTTTCAACAGACACGTCTAATGGCAACATTTCGTAAGTTCTATGGCCCGGGGAGCTCACTTACAATATACATATGTACCGATAGATAGGGACGTTGGCCGCTGGAATAGAGTGTAGTTTCTTTACCACTACAGAATATATGACAAGGTATAGAAATCAGCATGAAATATTATGATAAGGTTAATGTTTTACTCAATTAATTATATGAATGGGCCTTCTAATTTGATCCAGCTTTGGCTATTTCTTGTCTGTCATATGGGAAAAAGTCACACTTGAACAGAAAATTATATGAAAAGTATACAATTCTCAAATCTAAAATATATGAAAAGGTGGGGGGTGGTCTGCAATGTCAGCGGACGTCCCTACCACATAAAATTACGAAGTGCCCACCCCCCCCCTCCCCCGTTCTAGGTCGTATACACACGATTTCGCTTTCCATTAATTGGGTAAAATGGCTGACCTGTGTTTCATAGCAATTGTTAAGCCACTTTTCATACCCTGATTTGACTACGAGAATTGTTTCTTTCAACTGATTCAGACATGGGCTCACGGCCAATGTATATTTAATAAGGAATCATTCGATCAGGTTTCTCCTTTCCCCATGCACACTTTTTAACACAACCACAAATAGATCGGCCGCTCCTTCAGCAGCTCCTGCGGCCGATATTAAAATCACCTAGCAGTGTGAAGGACATTAATAGTCAGTCGCAAAACATTATATAACGTGAAGCTAGAATATATTTGTACTTTGTTAGTTTGGATTTTTTGAAAAAGTCGCTTTCAACAGAACGCTTTTGTAATTATACTTTCTGATATGTACGTAAACGAGAGTTATACCTAACATTGATATAGTATTTTCCTTAGCCCTACTCAACCGAAACACGCACCGTGTTGATTAAAGAATTTTTAAAGCTAAGTTAGTTTTTTCGGAGGTCAAACGGTGATCTATTTTGCCTCATGAAATCAATTGATTTTCATCATAAAAAATAAAATTCTAAGAATATACTAAGGACGAAATATTTTGTCAAATTTTGAAAAAAAGTCTATTAAATACTTTCATGATGATTCTTTTAACATAAACGAACTTTTGACATACATGTACAATGTACTATTTACGGAGAAAAACAAATCAACGGGTTCTAGACTACTCAATGACTATATGTAGGTATTACCGTAAGGAATGATTTCCTTATATAAATACATCTGTCTCCCCGCAGTTAATCAGTTATTGGGTTTAGACTAATCACCACGAATGCAAAAGTAGATCCTCGGAATGCACGTCATGGTTTTTCGTATTCGTATTTCCCCGAGTTTACATATAGGTACATATGTAACCTATCGTAATAATGCCAATCTGTAAAACAACAACAGCAGCCCACATATCATTATTGAATACTAATATAGAAGCTTTTAAAAAACAACAACCCAAAAACAACCTTCACAAGTCCGAGGAAAAGTGTTTAACGTGACATTACCTTGCATAATGCCATGACAATACAGTGAATGGATCTTTGTTCTACTGTGTTCTACATGTCGTATTGCAATATGATATCAATTCATACATGTAGTCGTTTTTGGACATATCTTTTCTTTAAGGTATCAAACTTGCAGTGGAAATGTGGAATAGATCAGTAAAATCATAGGCGCCTTTCGCATGACATGTGAGAAAGACACCGTTGAAAAAAAAGTCCACTAAGGATTTTTTTTTTCTTGTTGATCGGACGACATCGTGTCGGAATTTCTCCCCTGCTCAATATGAAACTTCAAACACAATTTTGAGTAACGCATATGTTTACGTGGTTTTCATCTCACATGAATGTCCTCTCGTCTGCCAATCTTCCTCATGGCATTTGGCAGCTGATCCGAACCCATTACTTCATTGTTGTCTTGTTGTAATGTCTAACATTTACTGGGTGCATAGGTGGAAATATACCCGCCAACTGTCATTTTTGGGAGATTAGAACAAGCTCTCTTAGGTTTGATATTATACATTTATTGCACGGCAGTGAGGGGGATATTATTACTTATGAGGTTTGTTACTGACTGTCTACGGCTATATGTTGGGTTGATCAATCTTATGGACGGCAAGGGCCGTCACTCCAATTTAAATTACAGACGAGGCCCTCGACAGGGATAGGGTATAAGAACAGAAACACGATAAATGGATATGGGATTCGATTCCGCCATATTGCCAGTTACATTAGAAAATTTGCCTGCGTACATAGAAATTTGGACGGCCAGTCACGTGGCGCAATTAAACCAATGAAATGCGACATTTTAGTCCGAGGGAAAATAAGAAATTATGTACTACTGCAGAGAAAAATGTAGGCATTTGATTGGACGACACAGCGTGTAACTATGAGACCATATACCCTGTCAAGAATAGATGGGATACAAAATGGCTTCCATAGTTAACCGCTTCGTTTAACAAATCGTTCTTTTTGGCATTATATCCATCTTTAGTTTGAAATATTCTCAAAAATTATTTGTAAAATTACATTTACATACTTGATAATTATTACCAAAAATTCCGCTCATGACGTAATAACAATAATACGGTGGCGTGTTTGTAAACAAGTTTACCGTTTGTGACTCAAAGTTGAAGGCAGCTGCACCATTTGGTTTTAGGCTAATATAAACGCAACATGCTTAGATTTCACAACTTTTTTCACATTAAATTTAAGAAATAAATTCAATTGGTCTTTTAAAGTATTAGTTGAAATGCTGGATTAATGTTGTACATAATAAATATAAATTTCCTGTCGCTCAACACTTTCCTTTTTTTTTCCCCCAGAGTTTCTGCCCCTCTAGCCTCTTTGATTGTTCGAATTTTCAAATTGATCGCTCTGCCAGATAGTACATATTCGTTATATGAGATTTTTGGCAGAGTATAATGGCCTCACATTCCCTGTCAAAGTGTAATATTCTCCCTCGCCTGCGGGCCGGGAGAATATAAACTTTGCGGAATATGAGTCCACTATACCCTGCCAAGAATCCATTATACTAATAAAATACAGCCTAGGAAAATCATATTCCCCAAGGCAACGCCCGAGGGGAATTCTGATTTTTCTACGCTGAATAATCTTCATATCCCCCGAACTGCTGTGCAATAAAATTGTTTATTTATACCAAACCAAAGCAGGCTACATGGTAGAATTTACATAATGAAGAGTCGTCTCACTCGGTTACTTAACGGACGACAGATATAAATTCGGTTTCTAAAATAGAGATTTTATTTCAAATTTTGATATTCAATTAAATTATGTATATTAATGTTAAAATCAACGGAAAAACATATAGTCATCGGTTACTATATTTTCTGTGGGGGACGTTTCAAAGTAGGCATGAAAAATGCGTAACGCAAAGAAAATAATAGAAATCTCCATTTTGCGATATAAAAAGTTGAATATAAAAAAAAATTCTAAAATTAGAGTTTTAATCCAAAACGAAGAATAATAGAAGGACACAATACGCTTAAAAATTATAAGGAAAAAAGTGTAAGTCATCGGCCAAAAATCTTTCAGGGGGGCTGTCTCAAAGGGTGATTTTTGGAACAATTTTTCACATGAAATTATGTTGCCAACGACGAGAGTAAATATAAGTATTTTCTACTTTTTAGAGGTCATATATTTTCCATTTCAACAACTATATAGATCTGTGAGAATGTCATTTTTCATATGTACAAGCAATTGAATCATTGTATAATATTTTAGGGGCGGTTTCAAAGCATGTAATATAAAAACTGTCTTAAATTCAATGAATCAAAATATAAAACATAGCATTGCGGCTTGATACGGATGAATTTGTAGTAACACCGTAATAATGTTAACACTTCATTGTTATTATCATTTTCACAATTGTTAAACTTTCTAAATAGCTCAATAAAAGCATGCGTATTTTGTATTGAAAAGAGACAAAACAAATATACTTGTTCGTCAGTTGGAAAATATAACAGTACTTTGTCTTTCTGTCTTCATTAATAACAGTTTCTGTAGAAAACCATTAAAACAAAAAAAAATTTTTTTTATTCCTTTGACAGTTTTACATGTATTAATCTAACAATAGGATTCTAAAACAATTTCGTACATGTTATTGATGTAAGTGCCAGTGTACAAAGTGTACACATCGTAGGGTTCACAGTACAATAGCGTACTTGTTTTATTCGGACACAAATAACTAAGTCAAAATAAGATAAACAGCATTATATATACTCAGTGTTTCTCTACTATAAAAATAAATAAAATAAACCGACTTTTTTTGCCACTATTAATGTGCCTTTTTCGTGTGACAAGTTCTCTGCTATCTACTCTTGGGATAGAGATTCAAGCTATTCAAAGACAACACCGATTTCCCGCACAAAGCGGCATTTGTGACGTCAAATAACAAGACCAGTGACATGTTCAACGCTCACCACTATAAATAATATTCATGTATAAATATGTTGCCGTAGACTTATCAATAATTAAAGAATGAATATTTTTTGTTTATGCCTATGAAAGTTGCATATGCGCGGGTTTTTTCTGCGCAGAAGCACGAAATTTCGAATTAGGTCTGTCGTCGTTAAACATCAATTGATCAGGGAAAATCAGTTTTGTAACAATAATTCAGTTATGCAGAAATGGTAGTATGATATTAAAGTGAGCTACGCATGGACTCGCAATAAGTAGCTAGATTTTTTAAAAAATATTTCTAAGTAGAAATTACAAGTTTATTCAAACTCGAATCTAGTTGAACCTACTAGTCTAATATCGCTGTCATTCTGAAAGAAATGTTATATGACAACGGTGCAACAATTGTCTAAAGAAATCAATTGTCCAAAATTAAGAATCCACTGAAACATACATCTGTTTAATTTCGATTGTTTATATAAGAGACCTCCGTTAGTTTTTTCTGCTTCTAACATAAATGCTTTCAAACGTTAACATGGTAGGCCTATAGAACTAGTTTAAATAGACTTCCTTCTAGCAATCGTGAATATCGGCATTTACAGGTACATTCAGTCTTTGTAAAAAAAAAAAAAAAATCTCTTTCAACACTTTCACTTGTTAGTCCTTACTTGCTAGAAGATCGCGACTAATTCATCGGAGCTGGGAAGATGAAAACCAACCGACATTGTTTAGTCTATGACGTCAGCTCAAACTATGACGTTACTTGCTTCTCTCAGGATTTTCGTTCAATGAACGATAACTCTTGCTGGGGAAAATGCACGAGGCTTCCGAAGGGGTGGAACTTGATGCAGGGAGATACGATGTGGAGGGGGATACGAAGTTTTGTCCTCCCTTCCACGTGACTGTCTGGACCAATGAGATATCCGTTATATGGAATATAATTGAATATGAGGTATAATAATATCGTTTACGCCAATATGTTATATTTACATTTACTGTTTAATCCCTTCGAAATCCTTTGATGATATGTGCTTATAAACTGCAAAGACCGAATCACCCAAAGTTGGTTTAGTTGTATGAATACAAGAACTACTTACAGGTTTTAAAGTATGTAAATATATGAACTGTTTTAGGTTGAAAATGTATAAAACTGTTGACAATTTTGATGTTTTTATTTTCAAGAAAAAATTAATTAAATACTTGGGTTATTAATTTTTTTTTTATATTTGCACTTCCTTTTTGTCGTGTACGATACTGACATCATCTGAGTGCGTAAATGCTCACATGTGCTGTAATCTTCTTTTCGTGTACATATCAGTGATCGTACAATTACTTACCCAATGGCTGTTCCATGAACCGCTACTTTCTCCCAAAAGTTTAAAACAATATTACAATAAAACAGCCAACACAAATGCATTTTCTTAAGAATGTAATCATAAGCACATAAATTATAGCTTTATTGAATAGATTGTAGCTCATAACTGCGCAACGGTGTGTGCAAACAAATTTCATAACGCGCTAACGCGCGCTTATTCAATTCGTCATGCCACACCGTCATGCAGTTATGCAGAACTACCATCTTTCAAATAAATTCATCATAAATCATAATTCATTGCTTAAATATGCACCTCGGAGAGCTGTCAGAATGCCCAGTTCAGTCTGCACTGGTGAATTTTTAAATTTACATGTATTCCATTCTTTAACTGATTTACATGTATCTACGTCTGACAATGTTTCCAGATAAAAAGTGGGTTTTTTTTTTAATCTTCAAATAATTTAATCTTACTTGTAACATGCAAATTGCCAATTTGATTCGTTCATTTGACTTTGTATCGTATTTAAAACAAAGTTGCCGTTTAGTCCCGCCATTTGGTGTCCTAGAAATGACGTCAAGGTACGTTTGGATGTTCATTTTCCATTTTTTTGCGTTATTTAAAATTCATGTTTTTTAAAGAATGTTTTTCAAATAAAATCAAACGAAGTGTACTATTAAATTAAATTATAAGGAATTAATGTAATTGTTGCTCGTTTTATACGATATAAATTAAGTTGAGACGGTTTACGCCATTTTATAAACCGCGTCGCGATTTAAAATGCGTAAACTACCCCGACTTACGTTATATCGTATATTACAATATAGCGTAACTGCATCGAATTGTATCAATACGTTATCATTAAAAGTGAGTTATAGAGTTTCGAATGTTGTATAATTAATAAGTTATAGTTTTCATAATATGTATGATTGTAATGAATTACATTATAAGAAACAACACATTTTAAAAATTGTCCAATAAAACATTTTCACCATACGTGTATTTCCTATTTACAATCAAAGTATCGCTTCATAAAAAAATTAGATAAAAAGTTTGTAATACACACGGGCGCAAATATTTCTTCACAATGGTATAATAGTAGGAATTATATCTGTTCTCCATGCCTAAATGGAGGGGAAAGTTGTTTTGAAGATCGCTCAAGTAGGATTTAAAAAAGAATGAATTGGATCACCCACCAGAGAGCAGGGATTAACCATCTTCAAAGCTTATCAGTGAATGCATTGGTAATAAGACACTCATTAGGAGATCAATGGCTGCATTCCACAAGAGTTGTCAAATTCGAGAGAGAAAAAAAAAAGAAGTTTTCGTATAACAAATATATTTAAACAAGTGAAGACCACATAAATTCAACTCAATTGACAACATCAATATCTATGTCTCTTAAACCGGATTGTGAGTCCGGTGAAAATATTACCAATATTAGACACTGTCTCGTAAACCGGATTGTGAGTCCTGTGAAAACGATAATGTCTCGTAAACCGGATTGTGAATCCGGTGAAAATATTAATATCGATGAAAAACAAATCGTAAACTGGACTGTAAGTCTAGTGAAAATGTTAATACCAATTAGACACTGTCCCGTAATCCGGATTGAGTCTTGTGAAAACATTAATGCCGTGTAAACCGGATTGTGAGTCCGATGAAAATATCGATATGTAAGAATGTCTCGTAAACAAGATTGTGAATCCGGTGAAAATACCAATGTCAATATAAAAACTGCCTCGTAAACTGGATTGTGAGTCCGGTGGAAACATCACTATCAATGTAGAGACTGTCTCGTAATCCGGGTTGTGAGTCCGGTGATTTCCTGACTATCAGAACTTCCGTCCTTGAATTTCACCATTAGTATAACGTCGGGTTTGGAGTCCACTGACTTTTTACAGCACAGTCTTAAAAACGCTTTTTGAAAACCACTGCTCATGAGGCAGTAACAGATGGGATTGATAGCCGAGTTAGAAATTCCCAGTAGCTGTAGTATGGGGAAGACTTTTTCCGATATGACCACGCTTGCAGTGGTAATATGAAATTCTAACCAAATGTTGATGACATTGTATGGTAACCAGCAAATGCAGAAGATCGCCACGACACAAATCAACAGTTTAACAGTCCTTCTTCTCTGAAGAAGCACCCTCTGCGGCTGAGTAATTGCCTTGTCTTGATTTCTCCATAAAACGAAACTGATTTTGGTGTATGCCAACACCATAACTACCAGCGGTATTAGGAATATTGACACGAACACTATGATATTATAAATCTGTTTTCCTTTTGGAATACGCCAATGTTCGTTGCAAATCCGTTTGTTATAGAAAGGCGGAATTCCTATATTGTGAATGCTGTTTACCACTAACAAAGGCACGAATACTGCAAATGAAATACACCAAATGACTACAATTATGAAATAAATGCGGCGTTTTGAGAATATAATTTTCGCGCGTAACGGTGTGTGTATGGCGAAATGTCTGTTAATGCTGATAGCAAGCAGACTCAAAGAACTTACGGAAATTGCGCTTCCTTGTAGAAATGGAGTGAGTTTACACATCCCAATGCCATACACATAGTCCCTGTACACGGACGTACCCAAGGTGGGGGGTATGCAAAAAAACACAACTAGCAGGTCACTGACAGTAAGGTTCACCAAGAAAACGTTAGTGAGTGTGCGCATATGTTTATAGTGAAGAACAGAGATAATGACAAATATATTCCCAAACAGTCCAACAAAAAACACAATACTATAGAGAAATATCAGCACAATTGTCAAAGGTTCTTTGTATCCTTTGAGCTCTTCCCGCAAATCTTCCGCAAATTTTCCCATATCGAAGTCATAGTGGTAGAAGAACTCTGACCCGTTAGCATGGTTGTCGGGATGGTATTCCAAAGTTAGGTGAGAAAATACGTTCCCGTGAGTAGTTTCATTCACTACCGACACCATGCTTCTCTTAGAAGTCACTCAATACGAACTCCATCCACGTTATAAGACTAGGATTTAGTGCGCACCACTATATCGATATTTGACTACTGGAATATTATGCGAGGGGAAGACGGCCTCCTACCAATAACAATGTGTTTAATTTGTGCGGAATGAAAAGGTTTGGTAACATCGCCGGTCAGTTATCCTTTGTCGACCTTAATTCCACTCATGCTTCCACCGAACGCCCTCAATCTATAGTAAACAAAAATAGGTGTAAAAGGTAAACTTCTTCAACTTTCATTCAACATCAAAGAGAAGCATCAGTAAAAAATTAACTAAGATGCGTGAAAATTATCAGATTCAGCAGTACTATCTATTTTACAGGTGTTCGTTTTTTTCAGGAAATATCCAAATTATTTTTTATTAACAAAGTTCGCCATCGTCGATTTACCTATAGCGAGCTCCACCGAATCAGTAATAATTATTTGTCCTCTGCGTCTTGCTGTGTTGGACTAACGAGACAATCTGTCTACAAGCTTGACCCATGTTACATGTACATTGTATTTAAATCGGGTTGCTGTATACTTTAAAATTACTATTGATATTAATAATCTCGCCCAATTTCTTATAAATAGCAATCTCAGAATAAATATCACGCCAAAGTGCTTAATCTATAATGTTATCACTAAAATACGTAATATTGTACATGCATTCGTTGTATTGTAGTACATATTTCAGTGAAATGATCACACATATGAAATGACATCCGATCGTGCCGTTACTGTCGTTTAATGGTCACATTGACATATTTTCCTGTAGGAGAAAACAAGTTTTGCTGGTATGATTAGATTGGGTTTTCGCGATAATGAAGGTCAATTTCATTACGCGTTTTGCTTGCTTTTGTAATATAATTAATTACGCTGTATCTGTCTTGTTCGAATGAACTACACGTCTGCTTAAATTTTTTCCATGAATCAAACACATTCCTTGAAGCATGCTAATGGGTAATACGTGTATAGATAATTTTTGTGAGACATGCAGGTGGGGTGTTCGAGCTTAGTTATGTCTTAATGGTACAACTTGTCAGAATCTTAACTATGATACGGATCGAACACGCATTTTCTCGGAAAAACTGTCGTCATTTATGGGAACAAGCGAATTTTTCTTTGAGCTTAACAAAGAAGAAACATAATCATTGCTAATGACAATGAGCATTTAATAAATCATCCAATAGCCATCACAAGCACCTGAAGTGTAGATTTTTTAAAACAATTGTGAAAAAATAAATATAGAAACGAGAATTTATCTAAAGTAATTGATTTTCCGGCCGATCATTTACATAGTCAGTTTGTACTTTTTGCAAGGTTTTGAAATGAGCACTTAAAAGCTTGCAAAATATAGAAGCTGACTGACTATGCTTGAATCGTGATCGGCGAGAAAATTACATGTACATTATTTAATAATTGAGCGGGGGGGGGGTTTACAAAAATCCACACTTATTGAGACGTCACCATTGCCGGTGAAGGGCTATGCTTAGCACTCATGGCTTTTAGCAGTGAGGGTTCTTTTGCGTGCCACACATAGGCTGCTACACGGGACCTCCGTTTTTAAGGTCATATCCGAAAAGACCCGTGATTCTCACTTCTAAATGCCGAGCTCTTGGCGAAGGAGCAATCACTACCTATTTCACGTCTTAGGTTTGACGCGGCCGGGTGCGAGCACAGTGCTCAAGCGCACGACCTCCTGATCACGAGGCGAGAGCTCTACCACTGAGCCACCGCGACTGGTAGATCTCGCGAAATTAAACAGCTTTTGTTCCACATGTCTTAACTGAATATTAAAGTAAAAAATTATCAATTGCGCATATGGATACTAAATCGTCTGTCCAGGTGAGACATTAAGGCTTGAAAGCCTTTATGATACAGTTAGATAGATCTAGTAAAACTAAACAACGTTTGTTATACATGCCCTAACAAATTGTTTTCGAGTAAAGAGTTATGGATAGTGACATTAAATCGTCCGTACAGGTGAGCCATAAGGCCTGCAGGACTATATCTTGATACGGTTAAATATATCTAGTACAATTAAACAACTTTTGTTATATACATCTTAACAAAATGTTTTCGAGCAGAGTTAAGAATAGCAACATTAAATCGTCCTTACAGGTCCATTGGCCTATTTCTTGATACGGCGAGATAGATCTAGAAAAACTAAACAACTTCTCTTAATAAAATGCTTTCGAGTTCAGAGTTATTAATAGTGACATTAAATCGTCTATACAAGTGAGCCATTAAAACCGCGGGCATTGGACAGATTTTTCGAATATCAATAGGGTTCTTCTCTCTCACTTGCTGAGTAAAAATATCCTAAAGTTTCAATGAAATCGGATGTACTGTCAGAGTTATTGTCCGGAAACGTCAACTTTCTCAAAAAAATTTCGAAGTTATTTGGCCACTTTGACCTTGAACGGATTTTTCCGAAAATCAATAGGGTTCCCACTCATTTGATATGTAACAATATCCCAAAGTTTCAATTGAATCAGATGTAAACTTTTTGAGTTATCATCCGGAAAACTAATTGTTGACGCCCTCCTGCCCGCCATCATCAAACAATAGCCGAGTTCGACTTCGTTGCAACAATCCAACTTTGCTAATACAATCTTTAGATATATCCTTGATTTACATATAATACGATTGCCTTAAAATAGTCCTAAGACTGTCTTACATGTATAAGATATAATCTTTGGATACTTTTGAAAACCAGGCGCTTTGGAGAAGTAAGCATCCCCTTTTGACCGGTCACACCATACATGTATCTCGATCAGGTACACAATAAGTATTGAACCCGTATCTACACACTTTTATCACCATGCGCGGTTGTACTAAAAAAACTAAGGAGGTAGCAATCTTTTAGTGACATATAGACTGTCCATGTAAATATCCAGTACTAGTGCAATCAGCTCTAAAAACTTAATAGTATTTAAGACATCATCTACAATTGATTTCTTAACATACGTCGCCTTAGCGATATTGACGTGATCTTATTGGTTAAAAATCAAAGTTGTTCCTTTGCAAAATGTACATGCATACTCGTCGTGTAGTTACTGTATCAAAAGCTCAAATAATACTATTGAGCTCAACTATAATATTGAACTTTGTGAACTTGACCTCTCATCTGTTCACCTAGAAAGCAATTAACACTTTTAATCACCTATGATAAAGAGTCTTCTTGACCTCTTGATCTCGAAATTCACAAAGGTTATCGTTAATTATATTCTGCTACACGGGCTCTTTTCGTGCGATCATATTGTTTCAGCTTGTTACATGAATATAGCATCTGGAAGCCATTTCTGATTCAATATAAAGTGGGTGAAAAATAGGCTTTCAATTGCCACAGCGCTAACTTATATTAGCTACTTTCAAAATGTGTTGATTTATACAAAATGTCAAATTAAAATTATTCTTTTTTTCTCATTTCATTGTATCTTAACGAGCTATGCCACTAAAAAGGTCGCAACACAACATTAATTTATTGCGATAATCAGGTAAAGTCTGATGCAGCAACGGACTTGGAACGTTTATCAGGTTTATGGTTTAAAGTACTTCGTTTCGTTATCGTCACGGCGAATTGCATCCCACACATTAATACGAAGACAAGGACAAACTAGTCATTGCACCCTCTAGGTTTAATTGAACATGGACGGAATTGTTGTTTTTTTTTCTCTTATTACGTGCAAGAATTATGGCATTGTTAAAATCTTTTCTACAGGAATATATTAATTTCGAACTATTAGGCTATAACAAAATTGGTATTTTCCACATTCTCCGACAAGATTTTAAAAAAAAGTCACGTACATACCTAGACGACGATAACTATAAAATCAAGAATCCAAAAATCAAATCATTCCATGCATTCACCCTGTGTTTCTAGTAGCTATTTTACCGAGCTGGATTTGATCCTTGTTAACAGGCGAAGATGTCCGCGGCTGTTTTGAACATCAAAGCTTGGCATTTGTCAAACAACAAAGGTAAATCAAGTAAAGACACTAGCTAAATTGATATCACGTGGTCATTACAAAAGCCGTACTTGATGGAATTTTTTTTTTGATGACGTCTTTGAAAGATAATGATAATCTATGTTATTTTAGCTTCTGACATAAAATTATTTAAATTCAATTTTGATATTTCTTTGTTTTTTACGTAAATTGTTACTCTTGTGAGACATCAACAGCTAGTTTAAGGTAAAGTACCACAAATTTGACCTATGTATAACGCCTAATGCTGTAGCAGCCCATCTAAGGTTATTTAAAAAAATAATGAATTATTACTACTTTCTTTGAAAACGTTATACACAGTTGAAGTATTTTACAGTCTTCAGACAATGCAATTCCTCTACTTTATGATTGGTAGAAAATGCATGATATGAAAATTCTAATTTATTTCATTGGTTGAAATTTTGCTCAATGCAAGGGAGATACATGTAATTTGTTGGTGATCTACGTTACGTATGACTTTAACAATCGTACAAGATTAGAGAGAATTCAAATAGAAAAAAAAATTGTAGGTAATAAAACTGACACTCTGTCTTATTCTCAACTATCAAAAGCGATTCTTTATTATCCAATAAATAACAACTGTGTTTCTTGCATGCAAACCTTAAAAAATTTCTCAAGAAAATTTTGGCAAAGCTATTTAGTATATCTATAGTTTGTTTCTTGCTGTATAAAAAAATCAATATCACATTTTATTAAACACACTGATCATCTGCTTTTCACTCTTTTCTTGACGTTGAACAGAAACACAACCTTTTAAAAATCTTTAGAATTTTGTAACTTCGGAACATGACGAAAGTCCAGACTTTTGCTACCCTTTTTACAAAGATACAGAAACAAATCAGTGTATCTGGTGGATTTTTGAAGTATCTTCTAGTTCAAAGCTAAAGTTACTACAACTTTGACAATAAGAGATACATGTATATAGCTCCTAAAAATAAATTCCTGTAGGAGAATGGGTTTTTCCCCTATAAAATCCTACTCATAATACTATAGGAGAAAAATCTCTATAGGAAAAACTCCTATGATTTTTTCAGTAGGATAATTAATCCTATAAAAATAGAATTAGAATTAAATGTTCTCAAATAGATAATAGTTCTAACTAATAAACAATAATTGATTGGATTTAATATCTAATGTTTGCTACTAAAAATAGGAATGAGATTATCGGTTTGGGAATTTTTATTGCGGGAATTTAAGTTAAAATTAATATTTCTATAGGATTAATTATCCTATTGAAAATAATAGGAGTTTTTCTCCTGTTAGGATGTTTTCTCCCATAGGATAATGATAGGATTTTAATAGGATAAAAAAATCCCCCCATTCTCCTACAGGATTTTTATCTTTAGGAGCTTATATCTCTTAATGTACAAATTGTAGTAACTTTAGCTGAAAACTTTTACTAGAAA
>CAJDSM010033957.1:5920-21148 GCA_903981925.1 Ostrea lurida
ATGACGAATAGGATATAACATTTCAGTCCAAGCATGTGCCACAAACTTAGGACAANNNAATTATTGTTTTTTTTCTTGTGTTTAATTATATAGAGAATAACATAAAGGGATATAATAATTTATCTTGCGTGACACATATAGGATATAACATGAGCCTAACCATAAGCTTGAGAGCGGATATACATAAGTCATTATATGAATTGCTTTCCCATCTCTGTTGTTGCTTATCTTTTGTAATTACATGTTGTTAAATTGTATTGAATAGATATTGTTTAAACTAACATAAGTCCAAGCATGTGCCACAAACTTAGGACAAACCTATGTGGAACAAACCTAAAGTATGATAGAACACTACAAGATTGTCGATATCCATTCAAACATGCATGTCTGTAATCTACAACGTCTAGACGGAGTTTGACACGTCATTACTGAACATTGCAATACAAATCGTGTTTATGCGAAAGTTTCGCGTTAATTCGAGAAAGTTACGCGTTGATTCGCAAAAGTTTCGCGTTGATTTGCGAAAGTTACGCGTTATTTCGCAAAAGTTACGCATTAATTCGCGAAAGTTTCGCGTAATAACGCGAAAAATGATTTTTTTTTTTCTCTACGAAAATCCTAGAGCGTACAAAAGGCTTTCGTAAATTCAATATTTTTTCTAAATTGTTGCTATAGATGATTTCTATACTTCAAATACTGCAACTGTAGTGTAATTTATGTTGTTCATTTCATGGAAGTGATCAGGAAGCGTTTCCACCATCGTGATTTCTCACCAGCGGTGTACAACGTCTTCATCAAGTCTCGATCACCAGTAACAAAACCAAGTGAATCATTTTTCTCTAGATGTATTATCTATTTGCCTTTAAAAATCTTATCCAATGAGCAATATCTTATCTAATGCCAAAAGCTAAAAATGCTGTCAGAAACAATTTTAAAACGATTTTTACTCCGTTGGACCAAATTCAATTATCGATCAGAATATGTATAAAGCGATCCCCATACGTGTTTACTTACACATTTACTCCAAAAAGGACCCATTAAATATTAAAACTGTCCACAAGCATTCCCTCCTCGTGACGTGGAACCAGCAGGAAAATTTTTCGTGCTGAGTTGAGAATGGGTCTCCTAGAGCCTTACAGTGAGGTTCCTAGAGCCTTACAGTGAGGTTCCTAGAGCCTTACAGTGAGGTGCTGTATGAGAAGACGTGGTGAATATCAGCAAATGTCATTGCATGGTCGATATTATATTTTGTTTTAGAATTAGGATTTATATTTCACTAAATTTGTGGCTTTGAAAATGTTTTTAATATTTACATATTTCATTAGGATATGGTTTGTAATTTTTTTTTATCGATAACTTAATTGTGATGGAATTTTGCAGCGAAAAGTATCAAAGATACAGTGAAGTAACGATGTTTTTTCTAATGGTTTTAATATGAATATGTTCAATTTCCCCCCAAATGCACAGTGCTTAAAGATGTTATACTTTCATGAATGATATAATAAAATATGATATAATGCCCCTAAAGCTGAGGGTGATTTGTTCAGCATGAAAATTTCACTAGAATGCATAAGAAAAATTTTATTTCTTTTCATCGAGGAATTCATTCACTATAACAAAATTTAAAATAAACACATATGTGCGCGCGCACGGACACAGTCACACTAAATTTTAGCCAAAGTATCACAAAGATGTACCATAATGATAAACTTAAAATCGTGAGAAAGGGAGGAATCTCATTGATTTGTCAATCATAAGGACTGAAATAAAAATGATGGGAAAGATATGAATCTTATTGAATTATTGATTTCGTTAATAGGGTACCCCATACATATAGTTTGTTTGATTTTAAAACAATGCATTTCTCTTTCTAAAATATTCCTAAAATATTTAGAATGTGAAATTGCCGTTAATTTCATATGAAAAAGAAAAGATGATTAAAAATTCCTCAGAATGAGAACATTATGGAACGGGTCGACTCTTTTGGCAGTTTGATTTTTCTAAAATGTCCACCTGTGCCTGATGATGAATAAATGATGTATCTAAAATATATATCTAAACTTTAGCATGGCTATCTGATATGAGCGTAGAATATGATATTGCATGTGTTGGGTTCCAGTTCGTGTATCTTTGTACACGTACGTATACTATTAGCCACATATATACATCATGTTTTATCAATCCACCATGCATTCCACATGTTGAGGTGTGAGAACCGTGCAATATTTATCCAAATTTTGTTCTCGATTGATTGGCACTAGCATTACTATGAAATTATAATTGTGTCCATTCGTGATAAAGAAACGAGTAAATATACCAATTGATTATTTTACTCTCAAAGGAAATTCTTTATAGAACACGTTTTTCTTTAATCTTTCATTCAATTCATTATGATAAAATTAATTTCATTTACATCGACTATCAAGTATATTGCTTTTAATAAATAATTAAAGGGTTTCTAATTTGATATAGAGGAAAGTTATGAATAATAGATTTAGGGAATATTGCAGCATAAAGAATGTTGTACCGATATCCGATGTAGCGGCAGGGCATGATAATCAAAGGTAGCGCCAAGATCGAGCCATTAATAATTCAAAGACCAATAGGCGATTTGAAATAACCTTCAACGGGGCGCACTTATTAAGAATTCAACCATACTAATTATTCACAATAGAAAAGGAGTACATGTAAATAATTAATGAATGCGGAGTTTGCGCTCTAATGTAATCCATATATATTGTACAGACATTTTTCTGTGGAATTAGACGGACTATCTGCACTTCACCTTCCATCGTGAAGTCGTCCGAGAAAATTCTGCCATTTACTCTCCTTCGCCATGCTGAGGAAGATCAAACAGGAGCCCATGGAGATTACTGATGTGAGCCCTTCTCTACTAGCCAACGCCAAATCCGCTTACAGAAATGGAATTCATTCCAGCGAAGAAAGTTCAACTTATGATAGTTTAAAACGAAAGTCTACGGAATTTGAACATTACAGCAGAAAAAGAGGACGTTTTAGTTCTTTAGGAGTAGACTTGTACTCGCAAAGTAGCCTCAATGATGTTTTGCCTGGAAATAGCGACTCCAGCAGTGAAAAATCGTACGAGTGTTCGCTGTGCGAAGAGAAATTTACGAATGACGAAGACAGGATGTGTCACATAACTTTAGTTCATAAGAGCAAGAGTAATACAGGAAGACGAAATTCAACACGCTTTGCAAGGCACACATGTCAGATATGTTTCGCAAGATTTCGTACTTTGAAAGATTTCTTCAGCCATACAAATTGTCATGGGGAAAGTGCTGGACTAAGCGCCATTCAAAAAAGCATAAATGAATCAATTGCAAATAACAATATACAACGATTTTTTGCCAGTTCTTTAAGTTCGAGCTCCGTCAGCGATATATTTCAAGCCGCATTTAAATGCGACTGCTGTGATAGAATTTTCTCGAATAGAGATTCCTACGCAATGCACGTGATGATGCGCGTGAAGAATGACGCTTGCAAACAGCAACATGAAATAACAACAATGGAAAAAGAACAATGGAGAAAGTTATCAGAAAGAGAGGGAAGTAATGGGAAAAAACAACCGAAAGACGAAAATTCAAGTCCAAAAAGTGACATTTTGACAGCTGATTTAAACAAAGCGTCATACGTCGATGTTACCAACGCAACGGAAAAAGACGAATATTTGCAGTCTCTTCTTGAGCACTCCGTCGAAAGGGTCTGCAGTCAAAATATGTCTTTATTATTAAAAGACCCGAGAAAATGTATGATATGTAATAAAATGTTTGCAGACAAAGATTCCTTGGCGATGCACGTTATGTCACACCATAACAGTGGATTGTCCTCTTTCACACAAAGTCAAAATCGGCTTACCAATGACAAACCAAACTCGGTAGCCATGCAAATGCCGGCGTCGTTTGTTCGTCTGCTTCAAGGCTCAAAAGAGGACAGCATTCAAACAAAGGTGGAAAACAAGAAGCTTTGGTGTGAGTATTGCAAAATAGAATTTGTAGATCATGATTCTTTGGCTATGCATATCTTGAACCACACCTTATCCGACGTAAATGATAAAGAAAAGAAAGAACAGTCATCGATAACAACAGAAAACAGACGTTTAACTTTTTGGGATTCTAAACAAGGGAATTGCATGAAAGAGCTCAATGAATCACCATTGAACCTTGTCACAAGCAGAGAGAGTTTGGTTTCGAGTATCAGTTTACAGCAAAATGACAAAAATGAACATACAGAATACCCAAAGCGCAAGGAGGATGCAAACAAAGACCAGGATGCAACAGATAAAGTAAAGAAACTCCCTAAAACCACTCTCTCAATGCAAAGAAGTACCAGCGAGCCAGATATGAGAAATACATTCAAAGATGTCCCCCATCGCCCGGCTTCTGCGGAGGGCGTGAAGAGGAATTACGAATACCTACTGAGTGACACCCCCTTAGATTGCTATCCGGACGAAAAATCGGCAGCAGAATCTCCCTCAGAGTTGAGGAAATCCCAAGATGCCGTAAAGCCTCGCGACGATAAAATTCCACTCTCAGACTTAAACGAGGCCAAAAACCAGACGTTTATTGCAACTGACGAATTCAGCAACCCTCACGAACTTTTGAAACACATTGATAAGCCTGTATATTTTTGCCGATTTTGCGACATCATATTCCTAAACCGCACAATGTTTTACCTGCATAAGGGCCTTCATAACGTGAACAACCCGTGGCAGTGCAACATGTGTGGACAAATGTATACGAACGTTCATGATTTTTCTGCACATATAATTCACCCTTGACGCCCACGAGACGCGTGTAAAGTGATGCAAGAGGAACAGCTATATAAGGAAACTTGCATATACAATGTACAAGGTCGAGATTATAACATTTCATTGAAGAGATGATAAACTGTCATATGATCATATGATATATTACCTGCAATTTAATATGCTCAGATTGTTAACATTTTCCTAATAGCTTTGTGTTTATGATGTTTCTGAATTGTTGAATTCGCTTGAATAGTTGCAATGCCTACAATCGAGTTTGCAATGTCGCTGCGATTTTTGAATAACCGCTCTGCTAAATTTCTACGAGTATATTAAATTACGCAATGTAAAACATCAATCATTTATTCAAAAGAGAAATGAAATAAAAATAAACCAGTTAGCACAATTATATCGTCATTTCTTTAATGGGGAATACATTATTGATGATTCGCTTTGTTTTAGACATTTGCTGCAAATATATGGTGGCAGTCTTGGGTTTTAACCCATTAGTGGTGAATACTTCTGCAAATGCCACCAAGCAATTTCGTTTAGGCACTTGGAGTAGTTGATACATAAGTTACGTCGTGTCAATAAACTATAAACGTGATTAAATTGGTTTTTATTAATTATTCACAACTTTCCGATCAAGTTCTCCCTACTCATGGCTTCAGATTGTGCAGAGAATGAACCACAAATAATTTATGAAAATACAACACACTTGGTTTCAGCATGGGTATTATTGCTGAATTATTCCTAGAAGTGCATGAGAATCATGCTTTATGTGAAGACTTTACCAGACAGAAAAGATAAAGACTATAATTGTCTGTCTGACAATGTTTTTTTTCTTTTGTGTGCAATGTAATTTACGACAGACCAATGGTTAAATGCTGCATAAAGTGGAATGTGTGATTAACTAAACGCTCGCAGGCGAGCTACTGTCATCCAAAATGTATCACATGTATGACTTAGATAAAGGTTAGTGCATGTAATATACATGTATATATGACAAACAGAAAAGTTATACTTGTGTGTGTGTGGGGGGGGGGGGGGGGGGGGGTGCGTGCGTGTGTTTTCTCCTCTCTATTTTGCATAAACAAATTGATTATCGAACTGTCATTTAATATTTGAACCTCTAACAGCTGGTTCTATAGTATACACAATTTATCAATTTAGCCTGTGTAGTAAGGAAGAAAATTTATTTTAGGTTATTTATTTTTAAGATCAATGCTCAATAAAATTATCAATTACATGTATTATAAGAGACTGCTTAAATCTTCAGGGGACTATATAACAAATAACTTTTCAAATTACATCATGGAATACTTTGAACTGAACATATATGCGCTGTGCTTGAGAAAATGCACTCTAAAATTGGGAAATTCGATATACCTCTAAATTTCCAGCATGAATTTTAAACATTTTTATATCTAATAAATGTTTTTAAATCTCTAAAAAATATATAAACAGTAGGGCAAAAACGAGCTCCTAGACATACGTGTATCAGAGGTGGGATCATGTGCCTAGGGGGAGTAAGATATCACACCCGCCATATATGAACCTTCCATCTTGATCTTGAAAAATCAGCAATTTGTAGTCAAAATTAGCTTGTAAAGAACGGCTTGACAATTGGTGTAAAAAATGGGGGATGTGGGATATCATTCGACTTAACGCCAGGTTATTCTTATAAATAAGATCAACATAACGACCATAGAATTTGCGAATGCCAACTTGTAATCCCTGTAGCATTAACTAATTTGTCAGCAGCTTGTCAAGATTGATCATTCGCAGAACATTCTCTCGCGTATCGAATCAGTTGAGAGACATACTCGTAAACACCATTTTTATGGATAATGGAATGTTGCTACATAACAAGGGACCGCGGTCTCTTATTTCAAGGTCATTGAAATAAAAGAAATGTAGACGCCAGTAACGTGACGCGTTTTGAACAACCAATGACAAAGCGACATTCTAGTCCGAAGCAAAACAAAAATACTTATAAGGTTTGTTACTGATTGTTGATAATTCCCTTCTTATTGCAAAAGCAAGAAAAACAACAGAACTTATTGCTTTCACACACATTTGATAGCTAGAAATATCAAATATTAGTCGCTACATTTTTCCAGTTTCAAGTTACCATCTCTACTGTTTAAGTAGCCATTACTAATCACTAACTTTAACGAATTCATTTTCTCTCTCCTTTTATTCCCAATCTGTATTGTACACAACTGTATCCAATTTTTTTTTATTGTACGCAATGGATTCAACGCATCACGACACAGTTTATTCGATTTGAAATGGATTTTGGCCCTAATCATACTGATTTTTCGTTATAACTAATCTCTTGGACACCAGCGATACATTTAAAAAAAAAACTTAATTAAATAATTAACAAGGCTTTATATTCATTGAAACAACCGTACATGTATTTAATTTCGTATTAATGTACACTCATTCAATTTACAATGCTTGCTACAATTTCAAAATGCAATATACACTCCTGCACACCATTTCCAATCAACGATGAATATTTCATGCAATATTCCAAAAAAATATTTCAATAGTTCCTCGAAGCCTGTATCATATAACACACATCAACAGAGTATAACAATAACCCGTACAGTTCTATATCTGTATTTGCGAATACAGTGAAAATTGCTGAAAATAATGTAGATATCGTTTATGTTCATGTTATTGTACTGTATAATTATGCATTTCCTCATGGCAACACTTTGTTTAGGATATATCCCATTACCTGGTTCTTTTATTGCTACATCTCACAACCAGCCAATCAAATAAAATTTTCAAAGTCACTCTGGGAATTACGCAAGCAGATTCACTACATGTAACTCAAGCATGGATCCATATTTTTCGCTGATCATATACTTTCCAACATTTAAAATGGCGCTCACTATATAGAGTACATTTATTCCATATATTCATTTAGCACTGAGTACTGTGCGCATCAGCTGTGTTAATATGTTTCGGCATCTAGGTAATCTTATCATTAAATCAATGTAGAAAATATACGCATAGAATGATTTTGATATACATGTATTTTGAAATTTATCATGAGCACTACTACATTTCTTTAAGATCGTCATGTAAATTTTCCTACAGTCTGGTGACCTTCATCTCCTACTCCAAAACTATTTTAACCCCCCACCCCTGTTTTGTTGTGTATACAGTGTATGGCATTGGCATATGCATTTACAACCATTCTACGTCAATTAAGTGAGTACACTAAATGGAACAGCAAAGATAAGTGGTCACATGATATCTCGATTGGGGAGGGTATACTAATCGCTTTTGGGTTCATTGAAAAATATCTAAGAAAATGTCCACGTAGCTTATATTTTTGTTTATATTTCTTGCAAAAAACGACAACCAAATACTTTATAAAGATCAAGAAATATTGGCATTTCTCGTTTTCAATGTTTCAAAATTAGACATGTGGCGATAAACAAGGGCTTGTTCTGCGTATGATCAGTTTTTCAATCGAAGCAGGCTACTCACAAACAAGTTGTTGACGTTACAGGGATTTTAACGGTCTCGTTAACACTTGGCAATTCGAAAACTCTATGGTCGTTATAACGATCTAGTTTGCCAGTACAACCTGCTATTGGTTAATGCTGTCTGGCCTATTTCATAATAATTGTTATTTTTTATACATTGATTTTACTGCAGATTATTCCGTTTACAAGATGGCTCATGGCGGCCTTTACCGATCGACAGGGAATGATTACTCCTCCTAGGTACCTGATTCTACCTCTGGTATATCCCGAGGTCTGTGTTTGAAATTTGTACTTCATATAAGATTTATGAGAGAGACCACTGTTCGTTTTTTTTTTTTGCTTTTTCTATTCAAAGCATTTTTCATTTTGAGGAGTATTGTTCTGTCTACATATTTCAAATGGAAGGCGATAAATTTTCGTTCTATATTCCATATGAATATTTCTAGATCATGGTAACATATCCAAATACACATTATCAAAATTGAATTGAAAGACTGAACTTTTTGACATCATCTTTAAGACAGTTGCTTCTTCAACAGAAAGGGAAAAGGAAATATTCATATATAGTGATTAGCCATTCAAAACATTACTTTGTTAAACACCACTCTGATTCTACGCACAGTTTGTATTCTGAAGTTGATATTAAAAGGATGTTAGAGTTCCTCATTGACAATAACTTCGTATTCTTTGGTGATCAGGACTACCAATAGTCTATTGGAATTCCCATGGACACGAATTATGTTCCTTCATTAGCTGACTTGTTTTCATGTTTTTGCGAAGCAGAATTTATTTAAAAGCTTCTTCATGAGAAGAAAACAACCCCTTACTATGGTCCTCAGCTCGATATTTAAAAATATCGACGTTTTATCTATAGAAATAATCAGACTTATTCCATAAAGATAGATGTATTTATTGAGAACGGCATGCTTGTATATTCCGCAGTGTAATTCATTTTTCCGAAACAACGTGGCCCTTTCATGCCACTAGATTTAGTCAATATTTTTTTTCAGAACATGAACATGCACTCTCGACCTTTTCATTTTCCACCTTGTTCAAGCGTAGACGAACTCATTTTCTGCTGTAAGTTTTATTTCAATTTCAGAAATGGCCAAGACAATTAGAGACTGATGAAGAAAATTGTGGACTTCCCTTTGTCAATAACACAACAAGGTTGACTGTTTAAAAATCCAAAGGATAACTTATCCCATTTTTAGTAGACAACATAGGATATTAAATCCAATCAATTATTGTTATTAGTGAGGACTATATTTAACTGGGACATTGAATTCTAATTCATTTTCTACAGGATTAATAATTATCCTATTGAAAATCATAGGATATTTTTCCTTAGGATTATTTTCTCCCATAGGATAATGATAGGATTTTGAAAGGATAGAAAAAATCCCCTTTCTCCTCCGGGATTTTCATCTTTAGGAGCTTATATCTCTTACTGTACAAGTTGTAGTAACTTTATCTTTGAACTAGAGGATACTGCAAAAAAATCCACCAGATACAATGAATTTGTTTTTCTGTATCTTTGATAGAAAGGATAGCAAAAAGTCTCGACTTTGTCATGTCCGAAGTTAAATGTCATACTGTTATAAGTCTATTTGGGTAGAAAATATTTCAATATTTTCATAACAACTAAGTTACAAATTGGCGAAGTAAAACAATGTGTTAAACGTAATCAATAGTCCCAAAAACATATATACAAAGTCGAGTGTAGGGCAACAACGGACCTCCGACAAAAGCGAAGGCTGGATCAGGTGCCATGTGGAGGACTGAGTAAGCATACTTCTGCCGACTGGTACATCCGCCGTGGATCCCGCAGTCGAAACAAAGTAAACGGGATTACCCGTCGTCAAATCTAGTACGAAATGACAATCTAACAAAGGGTATGAACACAAATCAGTCAACATATAAAATGGCGAAGTAAAACAATGTATTAATCGTAAATCATAGTCCCAAAAACCTGTATACAAAATCGAGTGTAGGGCAACACGGACCTCCGACAAAAGCGAAGGCAGGAATCAGGTGCCATGGAGGAGTTTAGCACCCTCTAGCTGACGGTCACACCCGCCGTGAACCCGTAGTCAAAACATAGTACCCGTCGTCAAATCTAGTACGAAAATGACAGTCTAACAAAAGGGTATGAAACAAATCGGTCAGCAATACTTTAGTGATAATTTGTAAATCGCAAACAAGGTCATTATAGCGACCGTAGGATTTGTGAAATGATGACTTTAAACGAGATGTTATAACCCTGCAACAGCAACCTTTTTGTACCCTTGGGGGTCCGGGTTACAATAGGTCCCCAGCATCCCCTTGCGTGTCGTAAAGAGGCGACTAAATGGGGCGGTCATTCGGATGAGACCGGAAAAATCGAGGTCCTGTGTTACATGCAGGTGTGGCACGAAAAGATCCCCCTAGCTCAAAGGCCCTGAGTGCCGAGCATAGGCCTAAATTTTGCAGTCCTTCACCGGCATTGGTGACGTCTCCATATGAGTGAAATATTCTCGAGTGGGACGTAAAACAGTAAATAATCATCAATCAACCTTTTTGGTTAGTAGTTGGCCTCGCTTTAAAAAGTCCTCATACGCATGGCAATGCCCTTGCGTATCGAATTAACTGAGAGACATACACACATATAAGCAGTGATAGTGGTGCATTACTAGTCTACATAGAAAAAGGAAAGTTGACGATTGCAAAGTCAAAGTCATCACGTTTATCAATATAATGTAGTTGTCAGTCTCCATTTAGAGTCAATATAAAGTAAATTATGCAAAATATGAAGTAGATCTGTCAGATTCTGTTGGTGTCCTTTATTTCGAGTTGTTCAGGATATCAAATGGACAATTGTAAAATTATGATTGTTAATTGATAAGACATCGTTTTAATATCCTATATGTAAGGTTGAAGGACACAGCAAGTTTTTTGTTTTTATCCCGTAACAGTTTTTGAACAAATGTGCTGCATTTCGTATGAATATAAATAATAAGTCGGCAATAAGGGGGAACAATTAGTGGTCCATAGGAATATCAACATATTGTTGGAAGACATGGTCTCTAAGACTACATAAATATTATCTATAAGAAACCCAAGCATATGACTTGGTGATGATTTGTATTCGCAAACAAGGTCATTATAGCGACCGTAGAATTTGCGAAATGATGACTTTAAACGAGATTCGTTATAACCCTGCAACATTCACCTTTTTGTAGTAGTTTTCTCATAAGCATGGCATGCTCTTGCGTATCGAATCAACTGGAGACATACACATGATAAGCAGGTGATAGTGGTGCATTACTATGCAAAGTTAATTTCATCACGCTTATCATATAATGTACATGTAGTTGTCAGTCTGCCATGGCCATGGTACGTGGTTTGAAAAATATCCAAGTAGAGGCTGTGAGAAGAGTTGGTTCCATGCTTAAAAATGACAAAGTTCAACTACATGCTAATTTTCCGAAGACTTCCAAAAAAGACACATGCAATCTTCAATGCTTCCATAACAGCTTGTACAAGTCCGAGGGATGCCAAATTAAAAAAAATGCTGAGAGGAATTGATTAAAAAAATAAGTATGATCTATTCAAGACAAGCTAAAAAAAAAAAATGCAAAAGTTCAAATGCATGTTAATTTTCAAAATGTTAGATCACTTTCGAAAAGACACATAACATCTTCATGTGTCCACAACAACTGTACAAAGTTTGAGAAATGTCAAAGTTAAAGGAAGTTGATTACATAAAACTTAGTGGTAAGTCTTCCAGGGAAGACATGTGTCGCCTGCCTACTTCTAATTCAATTTGAAAAATTAACTTCATCATTTAAAGTATGATCATGGCAAAAAAGTATATATATTTATAAATTTTTTTGTCAGAATTCCAGTTCTGTTCAAGTTTACCAGAATGACAATTCATATTCTAACATGATGAATTAGATGAAAGATGAGATATTGTTATGAGATGCGATTTGTGAGATTCTATATATCTGAAATAAAGACATTTTTAATGTCAGAGTTCTCAGGCCTCAGGCATTACTTTGTGACAAATTTGTTTTATGTAAAAAAATTTAAGTTGCGTCAAACAGGCGGTGGACATGCGGCAGATTTGAAACTATGTTACACGATACAGTTGTCCATACTGATGCTCTGTGTGCCAGGAAGCTGGCCTGTGCCGGTGGTTCCTGAGAAAAATGTGACAGAAATGTGTCCATTGAAAAATATTCTAAATTGCGTCAAACAGGAAGTTGACATGTGGCAAATTGGAAACTGCGTTACACGATACAGTTGTCATACTGATGCTCTGTGCCAATATAAGGAAGCTGGCCTGTGTGGTTCCTGAAGAAAATGTGACAGAATTTGTCTAGTTAAAAATATTCTAAGTTGCGTCAAATAGGAAGTTGACATGCGGTAGATTGGAAACTGCATTACACGATAACAGTTGTCCATACTGAAGCCCTGTGCCAAATATCAGGAAGCTGGCCTGTGTGGTTCTTGAGAAAAATGTGACAGAAAATTTAAGTGAACGACGACGCCAGACGGCTAAAAGTGATCACCTATATGTCGCCTCGCTAACGCAGGCGGCGACACAATAATACCGTCTACTCAAAGCATGCTTAATAAAAGGACCAAGTTCAACTACAATGTAATTTTTTTTTTCGAAAAATATCGATCACTTCCAAAAAGGCATTTGCCCATTTTCATCTGAACAAGTTTGACGGAATGGCAAGTGAAAGGTGTGAGCGAAATTGATTCACAAGTATGTACCCTACGCAGGGACGCCATCCCACCATTACGCTACTATACACCACAGCTGTATTTCCAACACTTTTTAAAAAAAATAGTGAATGGGTGTATGTGTATTATGCAATAATTAGATTTATCACACAACTGTTTCCGGGTTCATAACACGGATTCAGAAAAACGATATGAATTCGTAGCTGATGTTCATAAAAAATGCAAATTAGGTATGTAGTCAATCATGCGCTTCGTAAAGAAAACAACACATCAGCCTTTGAAACTGTTAAACATGACGGTAAAAGACATTGTTTTGTCACCGAGGTTTGTTCCCAAAAGGATTTTGGTGTCCTTTTATGAAGTGAAAATAAGTGTAACAGAAATGTCGAGCTTCTTCAAACCGTGACGTTGCAGAAGGAACGTCACAATCGAATTGACACGTAAAACAATAACAAAGCGAAAAATTTGGGTTGTGAAATAGAAAAGTAAATCAAAATATGCGTTTGATGATAGTTGTGTGATAATAGAATCTATACTCGTGCTTAGTTATGGCATATGAATTCGTTACCAGATTTAATATTTCCCTCGCCAAGGCTCGGGAAATATTAAATCCGGTAACTCATTTCATAAATATCATAGCATAAAAGCACTCATTCAAGATCCTCTAATGTCTGAATTCAATGTGAATCACTGAAAAACAAAAATTGTGGATGCTCTGCTTGTTGTATGTACGTGTATTAGCTCAAGATGGTTGAATATTTCGAAATTGAAAGTAAATTTTTAAAAACTACATTCTTCAAAGCAATTGAAAAATAGCAATGCATTTGAAAGGACAGATTACAATTGTAGGCCTACATTTTCAATGTAATTGGATCGATCCTTGAATACAACCTGTCATTGGATCCAATGTTGTCTGTAGAGTTTCAATACAATTGTTAGGTTGTTTCTATACACACTGATTCTGATTGCGGACCGAGACATAGGGATTACGGTAGGCTTGACTTATCGATAGGAGATGCTTACTCCTCCTAGACAGTTGATCAATCTCTGGTGTTGTCCAGGGTCCAACTCTTAATTTTGTATTCCTAATAGGTTTTTGATATGGATCACTGTTCGTATATATCATTTTTTTCATTTGAAAAAAAAAATTTCGCATCCTAAATTATTTAAATCACAATAAATACTAGTGTTCAATGTTTGCACATCATTACAAACTCTTTTGAGGAGTAACCACGGACATTAAAATCTTGATGGATGCGGGATATTCAGCAGCTAACACTTTGCCCCTCTGAAGTACTGAGAATGGTCCCTGCACCTTGAGTACTGAGAATGGTCTGTCGAATGACTGTGGTACCAGGTGTTTCTGTTTAATCAATAATTCACGAGTAACAGAAATAAAAAGGTTCACTAATGACGATACACCAGGTCTATCTATTATGCACTTACTAAGTAATTGTGAGGTAAATTGTTTTTTATGTAACAATGCATGGTCATTCATACACGTGTACTTTGTTTCGTCTTCCAATCCTGCATCAATAATTAAATGTATCGGATCGCAATCATACATTTCGTATTGAACCCAAATTCATCGAAAATTCAGGATCTTGACATGGAATGATGGTATCACCTAAACCAGTTGAAAGTGGCATGAAAATTATAGGACGGATGTCCCACCCAACTCTGAATGTTGTTTCATCACGAAAATTGACACTAAATGTTCCGGATGTTCGCAACTACCTGATCGGCCACTAATCTCTACTTGCCGATATCCGGAATAACAGACGGGATTGTCGTGACGAAAACCGGAAGATATATTAGTTGACAGTTTTAAATTCTAATGCTTATGATAACTGTATTTAAATAAAAAGTAGTGTGGTGGCGTGCTTCGTTAACAATATACTAGTACTCGTAACGGAAAAAAATAAAAAGTACGTGTGTGCCCGTGGCGTTCGTGGTACATGGCGTGTGTGTGGATTAGAATGTCCTATAAATGAATACACACTTTCGCCCCTACCAACGACCTGTGGAACAAAATCTCTTAGCAACGTGTTGACCTATCACAGAATTGCTTGACCATCTTAGGCAAGTCCAAAAAAATTAACTTTTGACAATCAAGGAGAGGACCAGAAACAGGAGAATCGGGGATTGTTAAGGGGTTTTTTAAAAAGTTTTTCGGATTAATCTATATAGATGTCTTTTTCTAGCTACATGTAT